>JAKTVG010000003.1:0-182267 GCA_030557085.1 Candida gigantensis
ATTTCATCAGGGGAAAAGAATTTGAAATTTGCTTGAGTATCAATTGAATTTCTTGAAGCGTTTGATTTGACTCTTTCTAATTCATTATCATTTTCTTCTGCATAAAGCAATGGTGATGTTTCTCGAGATATATGTGATGCTCTTCTTCTACCTCCAAAATTGTGTGGATAATGCAAAGATGTAATTGAAGACGGAATGACTTCAGATGCAGCACCTGAGTACATCTCATAATTGTTATCATCGAGGAAATTAACTGAGGAACCAGTTGAACTCACTGAGTTGTGCCTTGATCTGGATCTTCTTCTATCTACAGAAGAAGACCTACGACTAGGCACCAGATTTCTAGCCATTTTCTATTAAATAAGATGGGTTGTTCCTTAAAAAAGTGGAAAATTGTTGAACACAGCAATTTAAAAAAAAAGAGATGAAAAAAAAAAAATCAGTAGAGATTATCAACGTTTGTACACAATAAAATTTTCTTGGTTGGTTCTCGCTTCCTAGGCTGACAGATAACGGGACAGACAAACATAATCCCGAATTACACTGGCCCAAGCTTTTTTTAACCTAACCTGTTGTACATAAAATTGATTTTCGATTATGATGTTTGTCGTCGGTATAGGGAAGTAGCATACCAAGTACTTGTATACTTAAACTGGTGGCATCAGAAAAGGAAGAAAAAATAACGTCATCATGCATACTATATGAAGGGACCAAATTACTGGCAAAGGGTGATTCAAACTGCATCTCATTTGTATTCATCACTAGTCAAAACCACCTAATAAAACTAGAAACTAGCACACGTGACCCTCAGTAGACTTAAGGGGTGAATCTAAACAACTGGATATCACTTTCGGTGGTATTTTTAAATTGGGCAATACCAATTAAATCTGTTCTCGTAACAAAGAACGACTTCATTATTCTACGTATATTGTGAATCTACAAAATACAAAAAACTAATTATGCATATTGGTTAGTAATTTTGCATGGCATTCAACAGGAACGAGCTGTACTGATAGGATTGACTTTTCTATTAAATAGGGACACCAGTTAAGTTCCACAAACGAGAGGTTTGGAAACAGTTCTGCATCCAAATTGTAATTAATCGTTTCTTTTGTATTAATTCGATACCTATCCATCATCATTAAACGATCATGGTGACTGTCAGATAAATAAATCGAGTGTAATGAATCCTTATGTTGCAGTAATAGGTCATCGAAATAGTTTGGTGAAACACTATGTGTATACTCATTTGAATGCACATATACGTAATCATGTGTGCCAAATACCTTCAAAGAATTAAGTTTCAAATTATTGATAAAATCTCTCCATGGTTCTATATTATTTTTAATGTAAAGTTCTTCAAGTGAGGCAAACTCACTAGCCATCCATTCTGGTATACTAGAAATATTCTCGCGAGATCCGTAGACTCGTAATTTTTTTATCACTGTTAAGTTAATATTTTGCAATGCATCAGTCCAACTAGTATAATCCCCTATATTGATAACTAGCTCTGATATATTGCAATTTTGGGGAAATTCAAGGCTGGGGTGATACACCAAGGATACATAAGTAAAGTCAAAAGACAGATTAGAAGATTTCCAATATATATCCGAATCAATCTCTGTTCGGTCTCTCATTATACTTTTTCTGCCGTGAATTTGAATTATGCTAGAATCAGGCCCAATTTCTGCTAATTGGTGATCCGCTAACCACTTCGCAGTTTTCTTACTCCATATTTCTGTAAAAGTAACAATGCAACCAGGGTTGTTATGAATGAGATTTTCCAAAAATTCAATTGAGACAAGAGAATCATACTCGAAATTCACTCTCCTGATAAACTTTGAGTATCGATTGATCTTCATCATTTGAGAAAAATCATTGGGCCAAGTATACGTCCTTGAAGTGTATATCACAGGATACCAGTTCTTAGGGATATTGCAATATCGATGATCAGGTAATACATAAATGTTTTCCATTAATTTTATGTTGGATATTTTTTGAACCGATCTATGGGTTAAACCAAAATGAATTATATCCATCTGATTGACATAGTCTAACACCTTAAGTAATATTTCATCCGGGAGCGTGAAAATCCCCTTCGAAAAGTCATTCTTTGAATTTAGCTTGAAAATACTCCTAATAATACCCCCTAAATCAACGTTCAAACTTTTGAAGCTGTTGTCTATAAATGTCAAAAAGTTTTGTAATTCGTCCATCTGTGAAGTTAGAGTAGATACACCGCATTCATACCAATGATAGATAATTTGAAACACCACGTCTTGGTGAGTGGAAATTTGTAAATACGATGGAGCATGCTTCGAGGTGTGACCTTTGATTAGATTTCCACTGTCGTTGCGTCTAAGTTTCAATCACAGGCTACTAGCATCTGTCGCTAATTGTATGACTTGTTTGTATGAGTAGAGCACTTTGTATTTCTGGAGTGAACTCTTTTCTTTTTCCAAGGAGAACGAATAGTTTTTCCAAACAAACGTCTGTGTACAACAGAAAACGATGGAAAAAAAAAATCCTACTACAATTTCCATTCTTTTACCTCTAACAACAAACCATGGCTCTCAAACTTAAACTAAAGATGTCGTCATCAAGCGCATCAAACTCTCCACAACCTCTCGCAGATGCTCAATCGCCGGACCAACCAAAACTACCGAGATTAAAGATTAAAGCACCATCCAAGACTCCAACTACACCCACTGCATCGTCATCAACAACATTCCCACCACCAGCACAGTCACACAAAATTAGCTTGAAACGAACTAGCGATGATCCTCAAAACGGCAAGGCACCCAAAAAACTAAAGATTAGTTTGACCAAGAGTAAAGAAAACGGACGTCCTAAAGTTTTGCCACGAGTAAGAATCAAACCAACTCGAGTTCCTGGAGAAGGATATGATTCTGAAGCACCTGATTTGGAAGATGATCCATTGCTTGAGCAAGGAATAATAATACGGTTTTTGAATGATGCGAATCTTGATTTTGTTCACAATGCAGTTGATTCTGGAGATTTAACTGGATTGAATGTTAAATGGGTGACCCGAGAAAAAGCAGTTGTCAATGTTAATAGCACATTATATTCGGCAAGATTGATTGATTTACCCACAATAACAGAAATTTATAAAACAATTGATAGGAAGAATATTTTCAAGACTTTTGATGTTTGTCAGATTTTACTTGTGTTGTATCCCGTTGATCCAGCCAAACTAAATATTGATAAAGATTTTGAAGTTCCTCAAGAGTATTTATTTAACCATCCATTTTATCAGTATGTCAAGAATAATGAAATTAAGAAAAAACGGAATGTTCACAAAGATGGGTTATTACAACCGTTTCAGGATGTTTATCGACGTTTCCGCCCTACTCGAGTTGATCACAGAGTGATTCTTGATATAGAGTCAAGAGTGGACGAGTTAATCAAACTTGATAATGAAGCTGAAGAAAGTCATTTTGAACTTTTGGATGGAAAGAAGGCACAACAGGCAAGATTCACAACTAGTGCGACGCCTTCTGTTGTCAATACCCCAATGGCAATGAGGCTAGAAGAACCAGTGCCCAAAACAGAAGGGTTTGATGGAGAGAACGAAGAAGAGGAAGAGGATGATGAACAGGATGAAGATGATTTCGATTTGCAAGAATCCGATATGGAGCTTCATTTGGAACAAGAATTAGAGAAAGTATTGGATGGCGATTTATCTGAGAGCGAAGTCACAATTCCAACACTGATGGCTGGTATTTTACAAAATGACGTGGAAGTTGAAGGAACATTGGATGAAAATGGTGAACATATTGAGGGTGAAGTGGAAGTGGAGGAAGAAGACGAAGAAGATGATGAAGAAGAAGACGAGGATGAAGAAGAAGAAGAGGAAGAGGAAGACGATGATGAAGAAGGAAATGCCGGAGATCAAGGTGAATCTGGTAAACAGCATGCTAAATTATTGGAAGAAGAAGTTGCAGAACTTGAGAAAGCTGTTGCACACCACAAGAAGAATTTGGCCACAGCTTCAAGTAAGATGTTAAGAATGAAATTCCAAAATACATATTCGTCATTGAAAGCATCATTGGATCTGAAGAAGCGTGATTTGGCTAAGCTATTGGAAGAACAAGAACAACAAATGTCTGCCTTAACTGAACCAGCGGTGGATGATAAGGACTCAGCTAATAAAGATGGCGTTGATGACGAAGAAGATATGGAGGATGACGAAGATAAGAAGGATCAAAATGAGAACGAAAATGATAATGACGAAGAAGAAGATGATGATGATAACCTTGATGATATAGATGATCTTTTCTAGTCTGTATTAAGTATTGGTTGACTCTGATAATAATACAAAATAAATTAGTACAATACTGCATATTGTAAGTGCACTTTTTTTTGGAATCACGTGGGGAAGAACAAACAGTCAGTAAGAGAGAGCGTGCAATTGGAGAGAAGAGCAGAAAAAATTTCGAGATGGAGAATCCCGCATTAAGCAAAAATTGGGTTTCTCATCTACTCATTTTTCTTCTCTTATTTCATATTATGATGTGATAGATCATTGTTCAAACAAGTTCCAACCACCCATCCAACCACTCTTCACGTATATACATAAGTCTGCTGTATCCTAGACTATATTTGTATACCGCAAAGAATTTGTCGAAACTACAAAATATACTCCACAATCTAACCAATGTCAACCAATTCAATAAAATTATTAGCAAGTGATGTGCATAGGGGTTTGGCCGAACTTGTCGCCAAAAGATTAGGTTTACGTATCACTCCTAGTGAATTGAAAAGAGAGTCCACCGGAGAAGTGCAATTTTCCATTGGTGAATCTGTTCGTGATGAAGATATTTTCATCATTTGTCAAATTGGATCTGGACTGGTTAATGATCGAGTCATAGAATTGATGATTATGATTAATGCTTGTAAGACGGCGAGTGCTAGAAGAATCACTGTTATTTTACCGAATTTCCCATATGCTAGACAAGATAGAAAGGATAAATCTAGAGCTCCAATCACTGCTAAATTGATGGCAGATATGTTGACCACTGCTGGGTGTGATCATGTCATCACTATGGATTTACATGCTTCACAGATTCAAGGGTTCTTTGATGTTCCCGTAGATAACTTGTACGCCGAGCCTAGTGTTGTTCGTTATATCAAAGAGACAATTGATTATCGTGATGCCATGATCATCTCACCTGATGCAGGTGGTGCTAAAAGAGCAGCAGGATTGGCAGACAGACTTGATTTAAATTTCGCTTTGATTCATAAGGAAAGAGCAAGAGCTAACGAAGTTTCACGAATGGTTTTGGTTGGTGATGTGACTGACAAGATTTGTGTTATTGTTGATGATATGGCTGATACTTGTGGAACTTTAGCCAAAGCCGCAGAAGTGTTATTGGACAACAGTGCTAAGGAGGTCATTGCCATTGTTACTCATGGAATATTATCCGGTAATGCGATTAAGAATATTAACAATTCCAAATTGAAAAAAGTTGTTTGTACCAATACTGTTCCATTTGAAGAGAAATTGAAGCTTTGTCCAAAATTGGATACAATCGACGTATCTGCAGTGATTGCTGAAGCCATCAGAAGATTACACAATGGTGAGAGTATTTCATATTTATTTAAGAATGCTCCTTTGTAAGGGGTAGAAAATATATACACGTTTATAAATTCAGAGTATTGTTAATCTCTAGTACAATGAAAATTTCAAAAATCTCTCTCTCCGTGAGCTCCCCGAGAGGTTTTTGTATTCCAAAAGATCAATCAATTTACACAAAATACAATGACCATTACAATAGATTATGAATGACTTGTATAGTACTTGTTAGCTGATTCGTAGTGGTGAACAGAGCTCGTAGTATTTGATAGTTGTATTTCATTGATAGCCACAAAGGCAAATGCGCAAAAGCAACCAATGCAAAAATAAAAAAAACAAGAACCAAAAAAATATTTTCAATTGTAGGCAAAACAACTGAAATACGGGATACACTTTTTCTCTTTGATGTCCTTTTGTTATTATGATAGGAACAGATTCGTATCATATTGTCGTTGATTTATTGAATCCACCTAGTAATAATCTCCCCACTACAACACCTATTGAAATCACAGAGATCAACTCAAATATGTCCCTCGTACCTATAGAACCCCTCAAGGCAAAACTGATTGGCAACGGAGTAATACGGTTGTACCGAGAATTTGAAGATGAAATAGAAGATTCCAATAATGAGCTAATATCAACTACACAATCAACTCCTGGTGACGATACAATGGTGGCGATATTGGCAGTGCCCACATATTTCACAGCCACAGATCTATTAGGGTTTATTGGAGAAAATTATATGTCCAATATATCGCATGTAAGGATATTGAAAAGCAATAAACAGAATAGATTTTTGGTATTGATCAAATTTAGGGATATAATGAAAACGGCAGAATTTCAGTACCATTACAATGGGAAATCTTTCAATTCAATGGAGCCAGAAAAGTGCCATGTTGTGTATGTTAAATCGGTGCAATTGAAAACACCAGCTAATAATGAAACAGCTGTCGATACGATGATTCCATTCTTGCTACAAGATCCATTTACGTCAAACGATTCAGGTAGTGCAAGCACCAATGATGGCAATCTAAGTCAAAGCAGGTCAGAAATGACTGACAATAATAATAATAATCCTCATATTCACATGGTAGAATTACCCACTTGTCCGGTGTGCCTAGAGAGAATGGACTCTGCCGTAACCGGATTGTTAACAATTCCATGTCAACATACATTTCACTGTCAGTGTCTTACTAGATGGAAAGATGACACATGTCCCGTGTGCAGATACTCGCATAATATTTCAAATGAAAGGGTGCGCCGATCCACAAGCAGATTACAGCAATTGTCAATTCGAGAATCATCGACTACCCCGCCATCACAACAGCCACAACAATCACAGGTGTTGCTGCTGCTGCTGCTCTTACAGCTGCAACAAACATCAGGGAGAGCGCAAATCGCGCCATTGTCTAGCTTAGTGGAATATTCTGAAAGTGGTGATGACGACGATTCCGGAGAGATTTGTATGGAGTGCGACCAGAATAATAATTTATGGATCTGTTTAATTTGCGGAAATGTGGGTTGCGGCAGGTATGCGCCCGAGCAACATTCTTTGAAACATTTTGTGGATACGGGGCATTGTTTTGCTATGGAAATTGAGACTAGTCGAGTGTGGGATTATGCAGGTGATAAATACGTGCATCGGTTGGTTACTAATGAAAGCGATGGCAAATTAGTCGAATTACCCGATAAGGACGAGAAAACTAATGGTGGCAGCTCAAGATATACAAACGAATCATCGTTTGATAAAGTTGATGAAGTAGGATTTGAGTACTCACAATTGTTGATTAGTCAGTTAGCCAGTCAAAGAGAATATTATGAGTCGTTGTTAGAACAACAAAGAGCTCCGAAATCCCGAAGAAGTTCTAGCATTAGTATGGTGCAGAATAATAATAATACTAGTACTAAAAATATTAGCCAAGCAGCTTTGACGGAATTAGAAATCAAAATTGAAGATTTGAGTTCCAGGGTATCAGATTTTACTACAAATTTAATACCATCTTTAAAAGAAAAAATCCAAACAAAGGATGAGAAATTGAATAAAGTCATGCGAGAATTGAATATTTCCAATTCATTAAATGAAGCTTTATCGAAAAAAGTTGAACATTTGAATAAAGTAGCTGAGGATTATAAAGTATCAATTGCCAAGTTGAATGAAGAAAATAAGGGATTAAATGAACAAGTTACAGACTTGATGTTCTTTTTAGATAGTCAAGAAAAGTTTAAGGATGAATCTCAGGAAGTTAAAGATGGTACCATAGTTATTCAACAACCTCTGACATCGAGAAAAGCCAGAAGAAAGAAAAAATAAGGTACTTCTAGACCATGTGAGGGAAAAGGAGAGATATGTATTATGTTTTTGGAGGGGGGGAGGGGTGAGGAACAGTTGAAAAAGAAATAAACATCCAAATAAGCCTGGCGAAAACTTATATGTTATTCTATGCTAGTTAATTCAATGTTCAGTGGCTCTAGTTTCCTCAGAGATTTTTCTTTTCAGTTTGGCGCATTCGTAATCGAAAGACCTATACATATATACACACCAGCATAACAACAAGATATTATATTTTTGTGTCTGAACGCAAAATAAAAAAAGAAAAACACGGGAAGTAGCATCAAATTTACAGATATGCAAATAGATTTGTGATCACCATCGTTGATAATTCGCATAATAATGTACGAAATTAAGATTATAATATGATATGCCGATTCCTTTTTCTTCCTACTTTCTTTGGGGGTGGGGATTATATGTGGTTTTTTATTTTCTTTTTTTGCATTCATTTTTTTGCCAGTAGGAGCTCACACTCACACTCACATAACATCTGTGTCTATACATCTACTATACAGTTAAATTTTAATTTTAATTTTCGGATTTTTATTATAGTAAAGGCAATATGTATTTAAATGTCATTTCATAATTTGAAAAAGGTTTAGGAGAGTTTTTCACGTAATTTTTTTTTAAAAAAAAATATAATCCATCCTCCTCCTTTTTTTTTTTAATTTTCAATTTTTCATTGCCTTTGTTTCTTTTATATCCTATACAATCTGTATTAATATTCAAACTCAATTCTTTTCTGTTTTTGTTTTTGTAAATCTACCAACAAAAAAAATGAATGAACCTAATCATCATATCCAAAATGCGTTGCCTAGATTGCCTTCCTTTCAGCAATTGAGTGAAACGATCCGGTATCCAGAATTTGGTCAAATGCAACAACCACAACAACCTCCACCGCCTCCACATTCACTGCTGCTGCAGCTGCTGCTACAACAACAATCACATCCACAAAGGATTCAATACACCACCCCAGATTACAAATCGTTAATGATGCAACATGGAAACTATACAGCCAGTAACTATGGCACTAATTCTATAAATGGGACTGGCAGCATGGAATATTCGTATGGTCCTTCATTACATGGTAGACATGAAAGTTATCCTAATCAATATGTATTTCCCAACCCTGAGATGGGAAACAAACCAATGCCAATCTCAAATCGAGTGTCTCCTACTTTAATGGATAGGAATAAAGCATACTCGTATGGATCAGAATTTTCAAATTATTTCAGTGGTAAAGATAACAATATGACAAATGGGAAATATAGTCTTGTTGCTGATTTGATTCAATTTTTAATGAAATTTGAAATTCAATGCAACGAATTGGTTCATTGTTCCTCTTTGAATTTGATTGATGATGTTAGTGCTGGTGATGGTTCTATTATAGTTGAGAAGATTATGAATGCCATACCCATTGATGATTTTGATGATGCCTTGACAAACACGAAAAAGCTAGGAAATATTTTTGAAAAAATTAAGACATTCAATGACCATCATTCTCATAATATGAACAATGGAAGTAATAAATCAAATCATTCGGAGTGGAAAAAAAATGGGTTGTTTGTATATGAAAATGGGAACAAGAAGCACCAAGGAGAAAAGAAGAAGATTCGTAAGAAGCAACACCAACACAAGGTGAATTCATTAATGGCTGGCGGGAAGATTGTTCCTATGCAGCTTAGTTTTTCTAACCCTACTAATAAAAATGGAACCCATATTGCAGTAAACGGTCAAGGATTGCAACCGGTTCCTCCAATACCACCTCCACCAGTACCTCCGCAACCTCCGCAACCTCAGCAGCAGCAGCAGCAGCAGCAACAACAGACGCAACAATCCCAGACTCAGACACAGCCACAACCTTTAGCACCATCACAACCTCAACAAATCCCACAATTCACTAGTGGTGGATTGAATCCTGAGTTGAGCTTGAAACCTGAGATCACCTGTCAACATTGCTGTTCCCAAGAAACCCCGGAATGGCGTCGTGGGCCAGAGGGGAGTCGAACATTGTGTAACGCATGTGGATTGTTCTATTCAAAGTTGATTAAAAAATATGGATTACGAGAAGCTGATAAAGTTATGCTACATCGTAAACAAACAGGTACGGTTAATGATAGAAGAATTTTTTAATCAACAGACACACATGCACAAAAAAAAGTAAGTAGTGAGATTATGTTTTTATTGTTTTGGTTTTTTTGATTTGTATTTTTTGATTTGTATTTTTTGATTAGTATTTTGTGGGTTATCTTGTTTATCCTTGTTCTTGTTTTATCTTTGTTAAGTTTAGTGAGTTCTTTTATATATGTATAATATGTTTGTAGTAATAAAATTGCAGCCAAAAAAAAAAAAAAAAAAAACCAACCACAAAACTAGTATTGCGGTGAAGGGCCTATATACAGGACACACGTGATCATCTTGGTTTTTTTTTTTTCAGTTGTCTCATCGCGAAGTGGCAGCAGAGAATAAAGAAGAACAAATTTAAAAAAAAAAAAATTTGACAACCAGTTTTCTATACTAAAGCCAATTTGAGGTTTAAATAATGTCTGATACTTCCAAATCAGTACTAAGTAATAAGGAATTTTCATTCCCAAGAGGTGGTTCCAAACCATTATCTGCATTGGAAGTGAAGGAAATTTCCAATGAAGCAACCAAAGATGTATTATTTGAACAAGCGGAATCAAATAAACGATCAAGCACTACCAATACTTCAGAACAACCAAAGAAAAAGCAAAAGAAATCAAAGAAGAAATCTAAAGATCAAGCAGATACAACTAGTGAAGATGAGAAGACCACTGTGGCTATTGAAAATTTCACTTTTAAAAATCTCGTTAAGGGATCTTCTGTGTTGGGACAAGTTCAACTGATTAACAAACTTGATATTGCATTAGCGCTTGGTGATAATTTAGTTGGATACATTCCTATTACTTCCATAAGTACTCAAGTTACAGAATTACTTGAAAAATATGAAGAAGAAGAAGAGGATGATGATGAAGATGACGAAGATGAGGATGATGCAACTTTTAAATCAAAACCACAAAAGGAATTCCCAGAGTTATCAAGCATATTTAAATTGGGAGCTTGGTTGAAAGCAAAAGTGACTACTGATGATGAAAATCAAAAGAAGAAAAGAATAGAATTATCTATTGAACCTGAAATTGTTAATGAAAGTTTAGATTCTGAAGATTTGATTCCAAATAATATTTTACAATGTTCAGTTAAATCAATTGAAGATCATGGTATAATTTTAGATACTGGGAAAGAAGAATTCTCTGGATTCATAAGTAATAAAGAATTGAAAAATGCTGATATTGATATTGATTCAATCAAATCTGGATTAGTCATGTTATGTTCAATTGCATCAAAACCTTCAGGAAGAATAATTAATTTGAAACCAATTCAAGCAACTGCATCCGCTAAAAAATTAAGCACTGTCACTACTATTTCATCTATTGATTCTATCCAACCTGGTGTAATGGTTGATGCATTGATCAATGATATCACCGATAATGGATTGGTTACCAAAGTTTATGGGTTGGTTGATGGTACTATTTCATTATCACAAATTCAAGATTTTAGTGACAATAATAAAAGTACTTTAAAACATAAATATTCCATTGGAAGTACAGTCAAGGCAAGAGTTTTAGCTGTTTTGTTACATGATGGAACCAAAAAATTAATTTTATCCATTTTACCGCATGTTTTGAAATTGGGTGGAGATTCAGCAAGAACAGATGCTCTCGAAGCTTTCCCAGTAGGTCATATATTTGATGACGTTAAAGTTGTTGGCTCTGATAGTAATTATATTTTTGTTGGTTTCGGTTCAAACACTCTATTTGGACAAGTTTACAACTCCAGAATCGATGATAATAAGACCTTGTTGGATTATAATGTTGGATCAACTCATAAATCAAGAGTAATTGGGTTCAATGAAGTTGACAATTTATTGATTTTAACATTTGAATCGAAAGTTATTGAATCTAAATACTTGTATGCTAAGGATATCCCCGTTGGAACTTTGATTCCAAATATTGAGATTTTGAAAGTTTTGGACGATGGAGCAGGAATAAATGTTAAATTTTTTAATGATGAGTTCAATGGATTTGTTCCAAGTAATCAAATGTCGGATATTAAACTTGTTTACCCAGAAAGGAAATTCCGAGTCGGTACTAAAGTGAAAGGTAGATTATTGAACCATAGCAGTAATGGTAAACGAGTCATCATCACATTAAGGAAAGCATTGGTCAACTTAGAAGATGATGAGATTTTGTCCAATTTTGATCAAGCTGAAATTGGATTCAAGACAAATGCAATTGTTGAAAAATTTGTTCATAATGGTTGTATTGTCTCATTTTTTGGAAATTTAAAAGCATATTTACCGAAAACTGAAATTTCAGAAACTTTTGTTGATAGTGCTAGTAATCATTTGAAATTGGGTCAAATTGTTAAGGTTAGAATTTTAGATATTAATCAGGAACAAAAAAGATTGATTGTTACATTGAAACAATCAAATGAACTTTCCCAAGCACAAAGAAATGAAATTGATAAATTAGTTCCAGGACAATCGATAGTCGATACTATTGTGGTTGAAAAGACCAAAGATAGTGTATTAGTTGAATTAGAAGGTTCTCATTTACGTGGTGTTATCAATGACGGACAATTATCCGATGGTAATTATGAACAAAATAGATCACTTGCTAAAAAATTAAACATTGGTGAAAAGTTGAAAGTTTTGGTTTTGAGTAGAGATTTGAAAGCAAGAACCATCATTGCGACTAGCAAGAAATCTTTACTTGATGCTGTACAATCTAAACAATTCCCATTGGATTTTGGAGATATTCAAATGAACAAAGTTGTGAAAGGTTATATTAAATCAGTGACCAGTTTAGGTTTGTTTGTCACTTTCACTGGTAAATTAACTGGGTTAATATTAGCTAAATACCTCACTAAATCTGCAAATAATGAAGATTTATCAAAGAAATTTTACAAGTTTCAATCTGTCTCATGTCGTGTTATTAGTATTGATAACGAAAATGAAAGATTCTTGTTAACTTTAGATAATGCAGCTTCTAGAACTTCAGGTGATGATAAAGAAGACGAGGCATTGGTTAACCCAGTTGATTCAACTAAAAAAATTGTTGGTGATTACACCTCAGGTGTTCAAACTAAAGCATTGATCAAACAAATAAAAGGAACTCAATTGAATGTTCAATTATCTGATAATCTTCAAGGTAGAGTGGATATCACCCAATGTTTCAAATCAATTGGTGACATCAAAAATAATCACCAACCACTTTCTTCACAGTTTCAAAGGGGTGAAATCATTGATGCCAAAGTAATTGGTCTTCATGATGCAAAGAATCATACTTTCTTGCCAATTACACATCGTAAATCTAACAGAACCACAATCTTGGAATTATCTATAGTTGATCCAGAATTGAAGGGTAATAAGTTGACTGATTTGAAACTTGGTGATATTAAATCAGGTGATGAATTTTTGGCATTTGTGAACAATATTTCAAAAAGTGTTGTTTGGGTTTCTATTTCACCTTCTATAAAGGGAAGAATTTCATTCCTTGATTTGAGTGACGATGGATCTATTTTCGAAGATCTTGAGAATAAATTACCTATTGGAAGTGCTTTGAAGGTCACAGTGAAAGAAGTTGATTCACAACATCAAACATTAGTATTAAGTGCAAGAAAAAATAGTATCGAAAAGTTTGAAGATGTCGTTCAAGGTCAAACATATCCTGCTAGAGTCATGAAAATCAAACCAAATCACGTATTAGTTGATCTCGGCAATAATGCATCTGGTAATGATCATATTATTGCATCTTCATTCATTACTGATGCATTGGATGATTATTCTGAAAAATTAGACCATGTCTACCAAGTGAATGATTATGTTCCAGCTAAAGTATTAGATGTTGACACAGACAACAAGCGTATTTCAGTTAGTTTGAGATCAACTAATACTGATCCGGTTGATAAGGTTATTAATTCAATTGAAGATTTGACACGTGGGCAATTGATCAAAGGTTTTATTAAAAATATCGCTAATAATGGTGTTTATGTATCATTGGGAAGATCAATTTATGCATTGGTTAGAATTTCTGATTTATCTGATTCTTATCTTAAAGATTGGAAGAAATTCTTCAAACTTAATCAATTGGTTCAAGGAAGAATTTTGAATTGTAAACAAGAAGGTAGAATTTTGATGACATTAAAAGAATCTCAAATCAATAATGATAATGGTGAAGGAGTGATGAATTTCTTGAAAAATTTCGATGATTTGAAAACTGGGGATTTTTTCGAAGGTACTGTTACTTCAACTACTGATTTTGGTGTGTTTGTCAAATTAGATGGTACTGTTAATATCAGTGGGTTATGTCATCATTCTGAAATTTCTGAAAATGATGTGACGGATGTAAAACTGTTGTTTGGAACTGGTGATCGTGTTAAAGTCAAGATTTTGAAAATTGATCCAGAGAAGAAGCAATTGTCGTTGGGTATGAAAGCATCTTATTTCACTGATGATATTGAAGATATTGGCTCCGGTGCAGAAGAAATTGATGAAGATGTGGAAATGGAAGAATCTGAAGATGAAGAGGAACAAGAAGATGATGACGAAGAAGAAGAAGACGATGAAGATGTTATGGACGTTGATGTTGACGAAGATGAAGAATCTGAAGAATCTGAAAGTGAAGATGAAGAAACACGTTCTGAACAAACATCTACCGGGTTATCAACTAATGGGTTTGATTGGACAGCTTCCATATTAGATCAAGCAGACGAATCATCCAATTCCTCCGATGAAGAAAACGAAGCCAATTTCACTGAAATTTCTAAAAAGAAATCTAAAAAGAAGAAGTCACATAATTTGATTGAAGATAAAACAGGTGATATAAACACAAGAGCTCCACAATCCACTGCTGATTTTGAAAGATTATTAATTGGTAATCCAAACTCATCAATTTTATGGATGAATTATATGTCCTTCCAATTACAATTGAGTGAAATAGATAAAGCTAGAGAAATTGGTGAAAGAGCATTGAAAACTATCAATTATCGTGAAGAACAAGAAAAATTGAATATTTGGATTGCATTATTGAATTTAGAAAATACTTTTGGTACTGATGAATCATTACAAGATACTTTCACCAAATCAATACAATACATGGATGCATTTACAATGTATGAAAAATTGATTAATATTTATAAGATGTCGGAAAAATATGATCAATTAAAAGAATTGTTCGCCACCAAGATGTCTAAGAAATTTGGTAATGTATTACAAACATGGATTCAATATGGATCTTTCTTATTGGATCAAAACTTACAAGATGAATTGCATGAAATTTTAGCTAAAGCATTAAATGTATTGCCTAAACGTGATCATATTGAACTAGTCAAGAAATTTGCCCAATTAGAATTCCAAAAAGGTGATCCAGAACAAGGAAGATCATTATTTGAAGGGTTGATTGCTGATGCTCCAAAAAGAATTGATTTATGGAATGTTTACATTGATCAAGAAATTAAGAATGATGAAGAAAATGATAATAAATCCAAGATTGAAGATTTATTTGAAAGAGTATTGAACAAGAAAATCACAAGAAAGCAAGCTAAATTTTTCTTCAATAAATGGTTGAATTATGAAGAAGATAAACAAGATGAAAATATGGTTGCTAGAGTCAAATCAAAAGCTGCCGAATATGTTCAAAATAACAGTTAGAGAGTAGTATATGTATATTAAGTAAATAGAATGGAACTTTGTTAATTTAAAAAGATATTTAGAAGTCACGTTATTGAAAGCCTTCAGAGGTAGATGGCTAGCAACAAAACTACGCTTTGGGCATTAATCTCTATGAAGCGTTGGAGCTTTTCAAATTATTGTTGAGAAAATATTCATGTTGTCTCTAATAAGATGAATAGCTTTCTTGCATATTAGCATCTTCCTAGAAGTACATTCAATCACGTGACCGAAATATTTGACGCGTTAAAATTAGTGAGCCTGTTCAACGCGTTCAACGCAACTTTTACAAGATACCAAAAATACTGTGTTTTGCAAAATTTTTCAACATAATATCATTTTTACCACGTTTAGCTTCACCACTACAAACTGACAATAAACTTAACCAACATGTCCGTTGAAGATCCATCATTTTGGCTAAAATTAAGCAAGCTCCCAACAGAAATCCTCAAGTTGGTGTTTTCATATATACGAGTATGCAGATATCCTTTATTCATGGAATTGAAACCAATTGTACCTTTTCTTCTTCCTATCATTCGTACTTTAAAAGTTAGTTTGACATCTCATGAACATTCTGACACCGAAGAATTAGCAACCGAGAAAAGATATAGTCATGGTATGTCGTCTACTTCTAAAAAACCACAAGGACTTATTTTTGAGAGCATGGAGGATTTGGTTAAGTTTTACAGATGTTGGAGTATTTATCCTACAGATTTGATTCTTAATTTGGAACCCTTGATTGAACGGACTATGTCACCCCCAGATATTTATGATCCAAACAAAATATATAAACTTGTGCACGAGCATGAAATATGGAATATACTCGCTGCTGGAACCCATGAGTTTTGGAAGGAGATTAAAGTAGTGCACTTTGATGATTCAACTACGAGAACAACCCTTATTGATTTCTTAAGATCCAAATCCACAAAACTCAATATTGGAACCTTATATGTATCTGAGAATATGTACGGGGTAAATATTGACATGGAGGAGCTTGCTATTTTATTGCCTAAATCATTAGAGAATTTGAAATATCATATCAGTTATGATATCCCAGACTTATCTAACCTTCCAAAATTAAAAAAATTAGGATTACGCTGCACCGACTTCAATATTTTTAAATTATTTCCACCCAATCTTGAAATTCTTGATGTATATGAATTTGATGACGACCATTTCCACGAATTAGACTTTCTGACACTTCCAGGCTTTCAAAATTTGAAAAAAGTTGAATTGACGCTTCGACGAGGTGTGGGTCTCGATAATATTTCACGAGTTATCAGCAAAATGGTACGACTCGAGGAATTAACTATATATGGCATTGACAGCAGCTATGAACCAGATTTGATAGTTCCAGAAGGAATTAAACATTTAAGACTTATCAGTGACATCAATACATTTAATCATGTACAATTGAAAGGTTTGTCTAAATGTTCTAAATTAGAAACGTTTGAATTGGACGGATTTTCCTTCCCGCTTGGAATATTTGACAATCAAGAAGTTGCTGATAAATTATCTAGTTTAACCCTGTTCCGGTTTCAACAAGAATTTACAAGGACCCAACTTCGCCGAATGAAGATACCCGAAATAAACTTAGACGAATTTTACTTTCCGAGCAGCTTGACGAATTTTCAAATTTGGAGTTATTGTAGAATCGATAAATGGCAACCACCAAAGAATTTACAAAATTTATACATCAAGGATGCTACGTTCGTCAATGAAGACTCATTCAGATCGATTTTGACTCCAAGTTTGAAATATTTGGGGATTGCGCAATCTTCATTAAAGAAAATTATTGATATTACTTTCCCAGAAAATTTGACTGATATCTCAATTTATGACAATGCCTTTTTGAACGAAATATCCAACGTTACATTTCCGACAAACTTGGTAAGTTTATCAGTTACAGGTAACAAGAAGTTAAAAAAAGTCGACAAAACCAATTTACTCGATCTTAAAGAGTTGACCGATCTTGATATCACAGACAACGCCAAGAGTTTGCTGGTGCTGCGCAAAAGACCACTCTCGAATTCTCACTAGTAGATAGAAATTGAAATTTGTTAGAAAGTGTACTGAATAGAATGTTATGCAGAATGAATGAAACGCAAAAAAACATCAAATTACTGTAGGGTTTATCTGGATTGGTCTTGTGGAAGAAGCAACCGATAATGGCAGAAATCAAATTTAAAGCTGATATGCTGTGAGTCATTCGGGGAAAATGATATCATTTTGCAGTCATTTATTGACTCACGCAAACATTTTCCTGATTCGGAATTATGCCGCGAACAAATTATCAAGCAGAAATTATAGTTATCGGGGTTGGAATTCCCCCTATCTTACCCCTGGGTGCTAACACATATATAATAGGGGGTCCAAGTTCAACTTTCCTTTTTCTTTTTCTAATTCACTCTTAACAATAACAATGACGAAAACATACAATGAACAAGAATTAATTGACTCAAAATTAATTCACAAGTATCTCCATACTGCACCAACCGTAATCACTCACGCTGAAGGTCAATACGTGTATTGTCAAGATGGAACCAAATTATTAGATGCTGTAGGTGGAGCAGCTGTGATTTCAGTAGGACATAGTAACCCGGAAGTATTGGATGCAATGGCCATGCAAATGAAACAGGTTACATACGTGCATATTGGTGATTATACCATTGATGTGGTTGAACAATTGGCCAATTCCATATGTGAAGGGTACGAGGGAAAGATTGACAAAGTGTATTTTGCAAATTCCGGTAGTGAAGCCAATGAAGCAGCTATTAAATTGGCGGTTCAGTATTTTTACGAACAGGGGAAAACGACAAAGACTCAATTCATATCTCGAAACCAATCGTATCATGGGAACGGATTAGGTGGTATGAGTCTTTCAGGACATGTATTGAGACGTAAACCGTTTGAACTGATCATTAGTCCTATTTTTCATAAAGTTAGTCCTTGTTTTGAATTCAGGTATAAGAAGAAAAATGAAACCACGGATGAATATACACAACGATTACTTGATGAATTAGAATCCAAAATTTTGGAAGTTGGACCAGAAAACATTGCTGCTTTTTTCGCAGAGACAGTAGTTGGTGCAACAACAGGTTGTGTTACTGCAACACCTGGATATTTCAAAGGAGTGAGACAGATCTGTGATAAATATGATATTTTGATGGTTTTAGATGAGGTTATGAGTGGATCAGGTAGAACAGGTACTTTTTTCGCATGGGAACAAGAAAATGCTGTTCCAGATATAACCACTTGTGGTAAAGCAGTAACTGGTGGGTATTCTCCATTATCTTGTGTATTCTTTAATCAGAAAATACTCGATGCGTTATCGAAAGGTTCAAATAATTTCAATAGTGTTCAAACTTTTCAAAGTTTCCCTATATCTTGTGCAGCTGCCAATGCCGTACAGAAAATTATCAAACGTGATAATTTGTTAGATAATGTTGTTAAAATGGGTAAATATTTGGAATCACAATTGGAAAGTAAGATCGAGCCACTTGACATTGTGGCTGATATTCGTGGAAGAGGGTTGTTTTGGGCAATGGAGTTTACTAAAGATAAACTGACCATGGAGCCATTTGATTCATCAAAACTGGCAGGGTTGGCTATCACTGAGATTGTAAGACAGCATGGAGTTATTGTGTATCCTGGTAAGGGAACAATTGATGGTATTAATGGGGATCATATACTTGTTGCACCTAGTTACAACACTACTGAGGCAGATATTGATACTATGATTGACGCACTTGTTGAATCTATAATTGAGTATGAAAAGAATAACAAATAATATACATATAATAATATAAATAAATAAACAAAAATAATACAGTTGGTGAATACGAAAAACTTTATCTCTTTACTCTCAAGATTATCTTGTTGAGTTTCGATCTCAAATTTTGTAAACGTTAATTTATCTCTCAGATAACTTACTACTGGTTCTAGTTTCGGGATTCTCGCAATTGGGACTAAAATTTGGATGACAGTATGAACAGGTATTCAATGAAGCTTAGCAATATGTAGGTAATACCAGTTAATTCTGCAGATACAACCCTGTTTTACTTTGTTGGTAGTCTCTTGTTTGGTACAGGGTTTTCGGAAAAACGTTTGACATAAATTGATTTTATCACGTGAGAAACTGCATCGCCAATTCTTACTACGAAATCCTCAAAAAAGAAATAAGGTTAGCGCCATAAATCTTCACATTCATCCGTGAGCGGGAACTTTTATTGTCTCAAAACTAGCCTATCCATATCGTTAATATTCTATTTTATTGTACATACGTGTTTGTGTTAAATCAAGAGAGACAAACAAATTATAAGAGAAGGATCGAGTTAACAATGAAAGTTTAAAAACTTAATCTTGGATTTAGTTGTCTTGAGAAATTTGAACGGATCAAGTCGTTCTAATAGATTTATATGTATAAATTATTAGAATGTAAAGTAAACAGTTATAGTCAAAAGATGTATATTAAGAGACTCAAGGTTCTAAAAGTATATAAAAAATATTTTCCTGGGAAGTTGGACAACTTTATAATATAGTGAGTTGTCAACTTCGCCGTAGGAAAAAGAAATGTTGTCCTTTGAACTATAAATGGCAACTTTGCACGCATGTCGTTTGTTCATAGCCAATCAAGTAGTGCTATTTTTACCAATAGTAGGAATAGAAAATATGTATAGGAACGACAGATCATACTAAACCCTCTCTCTAATTGTTTCAACAGGTAAGGCGATATGGAAGTCTGACCATTTATCAAGCAGGTTTCGGAATTATCCATAAATTGAGCTCTTGTGAAAAGGGAATAAGAAATGCCTTGCGTTCGATGCAACCACGCGACTTTGGAGGGAAGTTAAATTCCACTTTTATCGTATCCGAGCTTATTTCTGTGACTTTTCTCGTACTACCCTTGGTAAAAAAATCCAGGTTCCACAAGCGTTGTTGGTATATCCCTCCTCTGCTCCGGTAATGATTTCACATAGAATAGGATTCCATTCGATATTTGTGGGGACTAGGGACTGGTGGAAGTATTGTTCCAACTATGTGTTGAGAATCATGTGGATATTTTTTGGTGCTGTATATAAACCAAGGATCGCCCAATGCCAAACGTTTCTTGTTGCAAAACTCTTGAGCGAAAGAAAACACCAACAAATTTGTGCACAAAGCTACAAACTTTTGACTACGAATCTTATTGTCTCCATTCCCCTTATTCTTATTCTTCCTCTCTGTGTCCAACTATTGTGTGTGTTAATAAGGATCAAATACAAAGAGGGGATAGAGAAAATTGCACGGAGTATGGTATGTGTGTGTGTGTGCCATTATCAAACACTTTAAATGCTGAACCCAACAAAATACATTTCACTTCTTATGATTCTTTATCTCTACAAGTCTTTACTCATAACCTAACATTGTATTATCACTCCATCATTCCTCGCTCCAATCATCGCCTACTCGGTGTTTCGCTCTGTTATCATCTGATTCTCTGGTGTAAAAATAGTGAGTTTGCTGGTGAGAATCCTGTACATACGAGTGCCATTAATCACATGCGTCTCTTATCGTCAACCTATACTTTTCTGGCTTTTGTGTCGCATATTAGAGTGACCCAAATTTTCTTTAAAAAAATTTTTGTTCCTTTTTATCAGTGCCACGACCAAGAGAAGCATCCAAACATCAATAGTACGACACCATGCAACTGGAGTTGTTAAGAAATCATATGAAAAATTTATGTGCATGTCAAAACAGAGGCAGAGGGAAGGACAATTGTGCATCATATATATAGATACACCAAGACATATATATATATATACCATCATAACATTCTATAATTTTTTTTTTCTATTTTTCCATACGAATCCTTTATTCCTTTCTTTATCGTTGATTTTATCATATCTATTAGAAAGAAGATTATTATATTGAAATCTACTTTCAATAACTGAACAGCCCCACACTAGAAACAACTACAAACAAGAAGCAGACTCATATATATTTTTTTGGGTTTTCATATTTTACAAATAGTCAATCATAAACTATTGGAAACAGATATCTGATATTTCCATTTTGCATTTTCACAATCTACATACATACTATGATCATGACTGCGGTATCTCAAGAACAACAAGTGCCTCCACCTCCTCCATATTCCAAAACTGACTCAAATCCTTCCCCTCCACAACAACACCGTCCACAATCAAATGAATCACAAGAGACAGAAGTAGTTACTGCAGCTGAAGCTTTGACCCAATTAACAAGAAATGCATCTCCCCAGTCCGATGGTGATACAATGATACTTGATGACCAAGAACAGGAACAACATCTTCCACCACAAATCCAACCACAAAGACATCCAATTGTTTCTACTGTCTCTATGGTTGCTAAACACCCAATCGTTTTAAATGCAGTCAAATACTATGAAACATCAAAGAGAAACTACCCTACATTTAATTATGCTGCTGGTATTGTCGAATCCGCTGCCATACCCGTGGTTACTAATATAGAAGAAAAATTGAATACCATACATCAAACAAGACAAACTTCTGCTGCAAACTCAACTGATATTACACCAACCGCATCCAGTTTCGGAGATTATAAGATTCAACATGACAATACTAAAAAGAGACGATTCTCAAATGCAAGTCAAGGAAGTAACAACTCATATTATTCATCAATAGATACGAAGAAACGTTTACAATTTTGTATCAATATTTTGAAATTAGCTAATAATAATATTAGCTCCAAAGTTGATTTTTTACATGCCAAAATTGATGAAACAGAAATTGCTGTGAAGGAAGAAAGAGAGAAATTGATTGCACAAAAATCACATGAATCAAACACTGGTTCTGCAGAGAATGTTGATACTCAAAAGACAAAGACTGAAATTATCGGTACTGTTAAAAAAATCATTCATTTAATATCAAACTTTCGTCCTTCTTCATTGGGTGATACAGCCGGTACTGCGAATGGTCTAAGTCCGGTGTCATCAAATAGTTCACAAGACCTTGAATTGAAAAATGCTATACGTGATATTATTTTACATCTACCACAATCTTTACAACAACTGCAACAACAACAAGAAACATCTAACAATACACAAGATGACGTGATATTCAAATTTGCGAAGGAATCACTCGTTATGATTGGTAGGCTAACGCAGATTTTCACTGATAAATTGGATCAAGTGGAACACTGGGTGAATGGTGATGTGCAGCAAGTTCAAGAAAAACAAGAAATAATAGAGGAAAAGGAAAAACAAAGTCATGATGATGAAGAAGAAGAACATTTAGCAGCTGAAACCAAACGAATGAAAATAGACGAAAGTAAATAATCAATCACGGAAAAAAAAAACGGAGGTCAAAGTAGAAAGACCCTAGCTGAAGATTATATCTATAGCAAAACGAAATGTATTTTATGCACTTAATAAACCATGTTTGTAATGAAATTGCGATTAAAATGTTAATCGATGTAGAATGTCATTGTTCTTTTACATTGTTTGAGACGTGACGGTCTTGAACATGTCTCAGATCTGTTTTGGTCACGTGCAGCCCTAAAAATATGTTGAATCATGTGTGAATTTGCATGGCACGTGATCGTAAGAATGTATGTAAATTGTTAGAGTAAAAAAAACTTTTTTGAAACAGAGACACATACAAATACAATACAAAAGAAACAAACATAAGCACACACTATCAAACTATCTCACATTCTCATTAGTACTTTTTTTTTGTTTGTTTGCCATTATCGTTATTAATACACTTATAGCCCCCCTAGTGATACTACTTTCCATCATATTTCAAGAACTTGTATATATCAGCATTTATAGACTATTCCCGAATATTTCCCCCAAAAGAGTTGTACAACCACAGAATGGACAGGCTAACCATGAATAACGAACGAGAACGATCTGGCCAACCAGAACGAAAGAAACAAAGAACAGAACTGGAGAATCCCAATGATCCATACACGGCGACAACATCAGGAAGCCAGCCAATAAGGAATAATGATAACCTATTTATTGAGATATCATCAGATGACGAAGAGCCAGAACCAATCAGGATCATTGATCTAGAAGACGAACCTGATTATGACGATGATGAAGTTCAAATAATTAATGTGAATACGGAAAATCCAACCCCGCTACTGAGACTAAATCCTTATAGTATCAATCAAGGAAATGCAAGAGCAAATGCAAATATTGATGACGAAGAAGATGATGATGATGATGATGAATTACAAGTGACGGATGTGCGAACAATATCCAATCCTACACCTCGATTACACACTCCAGTTGGTGATTACGACTTTGGCTTTCTGGTTAATACCCTGTCTTCAAACATGGCTGATTCAAGCGGAGGACTCCCATCAAGAGATGCCAGATTGCTTCCAGGTCAACGAGTACAACAACAACAACGCGATCCAATAATTCAAAATCAAGGACCTCCACTGCTTGAGCCATTGGTATTTCGTAGGATCATACGCAGGGATCTTGTGGATATAACTAGCTTGATGCATCGTGAAGAAGAAAGTGAACTACATCGTCTAAGACAACAAGTACGATCCCACCGTGGTGGACCCGAAGCACGTCGTTTTCAAAGCCAACTTCGACAACGTCGCCGAGAAATTAACCAACAACGAATCCATCGACCACAAATGGTTCAACAACAAAACCGAGCACATGCACAACCACAACAAGCAAACGGGGGACAGCCACTGTCCCATCCTAATGGTTTTTTATCTCTGCCTAGAGTGATTCCCCAAACAAGACTGAATCAACAAACAAATGGTAGTCAAAATCCTGACAACATGAGACGAATCCGTGTCACCTTAGGAGCTGGATCAATTGGGATTGGGGGACCTACTTTCCGTCGTATTTTTGGGTCCAATGTACCACAACATGAATGGGATATGATTGCTGAGCAATTGGAGGGTTTTACTCGAGGAATGGGGGCAGGTGGAGCAGGAGGTCCTCATGGATCAATGCAAGATTTTGAAACTGCTATTGAACGAAGCATTATGCAAAGAATTGAAGAAGATAATAATCAAGTTTTAGACCATAGAACTGCTCGTGAAGCTAATTATAATAAGAAAACAGTATTAGAAAAGGAAAAAATCATTAGTCAAGAAGATAAAAATCATACAAGTAACTTTACACCTTCTGAAAATTTAGTATGTGAGCTATGTAATATAGTTCTTGGTGAAGGTGTATCGGCAGATTTTGAAGGGGATTCAAGGTATAATACGAAATTTGAACATTATTGTAAGACTTATGAATGTCAAGCACCTTGGTTTTGCGTTTATCCATTCACTGAAGTTGATAAAGAATTGTCGAAACGAATATTTACTGCTAAATGTGGTCATTTGTTTTGTGGCCGATGTGTTAAGAATATAGGTAATAGACCAAAAAGGAAAACTAAATCAAAAACTAATGGTGTTTCAATCACCGATCCTAAAATATTTGCACCCCCAGTATGTCCTGAACCTGGATGTCAAAAGAAATTTGTGGCGAAGGGTTTTACTGAAGTTTATTTTTAGCTTATAGAGATTATATATGTACAATTATATTTTATTTTGTACACACCGGTTCTTTGTATAAATAAATGATAATGTCACGATTAGTTCTAGAAAATTGGCAATTATTTTGAATTTGTGTGTTAGATAGAAGAATGATGAACGTTAAGAGACGATCGATAGACGATATTATCTATAAGATTGAAAAAAAAACACGAGAATTAGAATAATAGAAACATTGTAACTTTTTTTTGATCGTATTTTGCAGTCAAATGGAAACAAATTTTTTTTTTCTCTCTCTCCAGCATGAAATACGATTATTATCAACGGATATCAAGACACAATCAGCAATTAATATCCACGATATGGAATTATATTTTTTCCACACCCCCCTTACCCCCTTGAGAGTATGTCTAAAAAGAGGAGGTTTACAACATGATGATGAGGGACCCATCGGTAACGATTATCCCATTATCCTGTCCTGGTTATTTACCACATCAAGGCAGATCTCTTATCTCATGAATCTCTAAATTAAGGATCCAAAATGCTGAATGAAGCAAGACCAAATATCATCTTCGTTGTAATTTAAAACTTAAAAGGGTTATCCGTTATCCTACCAATATCATTTCCTTGTTTGGTCATTATGCAACAGCAAAGAACGCTAAACCTTCTTTGTTCACAAAGTACATTATGTGGGGTTAGATCATTTCCATTTCCATTTCAAGTTCTATGAGATACAGTCTTTTCGGAAAAGACTTCGCACCCCGTACAGAATAAATGTCGCTCTGCAAAAATATAAAGTTCGCAATGGTAGTAACATTAAGTTCGCCTAACAAAAATAATAATTTCGCCCCACTGTTGGTAAAAAAGTCGCCCTGAGCTAATACTAACTTCGCGCGAGAAATATTTAAATTTCGTGGTGGGCCAAGTAATAACTTCGTTTGAAGAAAATTCAAAGTTCGCGGCACTTAAGGTTAGAACGTTCGCAAAATCGTAGTAAAATATTCGTTTATCGCATAGAAAAAGTTCGCACTAGGAGACTCTGCAGTTCGCTCTCTAATATCAAGTTTTCGCCACACAACTACTCGATGACTAGAGACAAGATATTACTATTGACTGGTCCATACCATACGTCAGAAGCGTGGTTTCCACCTAATATAATTATGTGTCTTCCTTTTTAAAAGATATGTAGTTTTTGTAGAGGACGAATCATCTTGTATTAGATGACGAATTCTAGAGTCTCAGCACACGAACTAATTCGGACGCAAGAGCGAACTTTTCTCGATTGCACAGCGCACGTCTACACCATACCTAGCGCGAAGTTTTTTCCTTTACTGGTGCGAATTTTGAATTTTTCTGGAACGACTTTTGTTTCATGGGTCCTGCGAAATTTGAAAACTTGCGATACGAAGTTTGAATTTTGAGAGAGCGACCTTTATTCTACACCTAGTGCGAACTTTAATTTTTTAGTGAGCGACATTTTTACTATAGGGATAGCGAAATTTGTAATTTTGTGGAGCGAAGTCTTTTCCGAAAAGACTGTATTTCAGTTAGTTTAGTTTTTCCCCCTCTGTAACTAGGCAGGATGAGGGCGGGACGGGACTGCTTCTATTTAGTTAAGTTTCCCAATTAGGCAAAAGCCAAAAATCATGACGGATTGCGCACGACTTTTGATGGAATTTTTTTTTTCCGTTCTTTTTTTTTTTTTTCGTTGTGAGTGGAGTACTCGTTAAAATTGACTATGGGGTAGACAAAAATCGTCTAGGAAAAGTCCATATAATGTTACATTCTTGAAGTTAATGACAACGTGTACAGATGAGTAGTGATCTGTAGATGTGGCCATCTTGTCTATTGGAGTAAGAATATGAATGTAATTTTTTGTAATACCAAAGAATCCAGTAGGTAGAAGCAGGAGCAGGGTTCATAATCACAAACGTACATAGTTAATAGATATCTATCTACACTATATTACATTTCCTAATTGGGAAATTTGGCTGTAATTTTTTTTACCCTTTTTTTTTCTGTGGTCGCATTTTCACAACCAACAACCCATTCCCTTACACAGCAAAAAAATAATAGGGATTTTTTTTTTTAGACTATTAACCAAGAACAGTAACATTACTGTAAATAGGAAAGTAATCTTCGTCAAAATACCCGTCTGTTGTCACAATAACAATATTGTTCTTCTCCCAATTTCCTATTCAAATACGGACAATAACAAATATATAAATCTTTGGAAATTCCCTTGTTTCTACTATTTTATAAAAATTTCCTTTTTCTTTTTCTTTTCGTCATTTTATTATCAACTTTCTTCAATCTCAAGTTTCCTTAAAATCTTTATACCCTTACTATAATATATCCAATTGATATTATACTTTTGATTTCTAAATTAAGAACTTGAAATCTAGATAATTTTATTCTTAACTCAGATCTACCAACTACAAATTATTACTTTTTTGATACCACCACCACAACACCACCACAACAAACAAACAAACAATTACAATGTCTCAATTATCATTAAGTGATGTTGAATACAATCAAATTCAAACATCTTGGAAAAAGATAGATAAGACTGATTTTTTCATTGAAATGTATCATAATTTACTTGATACCAATCCAGAATTCAAATCACTTTTTAATAATAATGATGAATTGGTAGTTTTAGAACATTCAAGAATTTTAGGAGATTTATTAACTTTTATAATTAATAATTTAAATGATAAATTATTATTGGATGAATTTTTATATCAATTTGTTAATGAAAATCAAAGATTTGCTTCAATGTCTACTAAATATTTAGAACCAATGGGTAATGCTTTAATTGTTACTTTTAAAGATGAATTATCTGGTGCTTTTACAAGTGTTTTAGAATTGGTTTGGATTAAACTTTATGTCTTTGTTGCTAATTCTATTTTACAATATGAAGAAGATATTGTTTCTGAAGCTAGTTCTTTACATGAAGATATTCCTCCTTTGAATATTCATAGAGGTAGACAACCATCTATTGAAACTAATCCAACCCCACCACCACAAGAAGAAGAAATAGAACCACCAAAGGTTGAATCTACTGTTGTTGTTCCTGCTTCTCCAGTTATTGGATTTGATAATTCTAAACCAACTCAAATTTTGGATAAATTCAATTCTATTGAAATTGATTTGAAATCAAATGATAAATATAAAGGATTCAGAAGATCAAGAGATGTTGCAGCAACTCCAATTCAAGTACCTATTCCACAATCAGCATCATTTCAAAAACCAACTACAACCAATAACATGTCATCTACTTTAAAAAGTATGTTGTCTACTACTTTAAATGAAGATGATGAATCTGTTTTCACAACACCTAGAAAATCATTTGATCCAAGAAGAAAAAGATTATCTGCACCAACAACACCTAAATTAAGTTCATGTGCTTCTAGTTTTGTTGATAAACCATTTGAATCCCCATCATTGCCTGCTTCTAATGCTTTTGCATCTGCTATTACTTCTGATGCTGAAGATAATGACGTTGAAGAATTTGCTACTCCAAGAGCAAGTAGAAGAGGTTCATTTTCTGAAAATTATCCAACTTCTTCATTATTATCTAAATTGAAGACCTTCCAACCTGAACAACAACAAGAAGAAGAAGAAGAAGTTGAAGAAGCAGTTGATGCACTTTCTAATAAATCTGAAGATTCTATTGATGCTTCTCCATTTGATCCAAGACAAAGAAGAAGAAGAAATGTTGAATTGAATAATAAATTGATTCCATCTCCTGAATCAAGTGAAGTTGATGAACAAGAAGAAGAAGAAATGTTTATTAACAATAACATTACTGAAAAATCAAATACCACTGGTGGTAAACAAGATGTTCCTGAAAGATCATTATGCAGAGGTGGTTTAACCGGTGGTGCTTTTGATTATCAATCATTTGGTTTGAAAGGTTTAGCACCTATTGTTGAAGATGATGATGCTTCTTCTAAATATGAATCTGATGGTGAAACAACAAGTAAGAATAAAAACAAATTGACTACTAAATCAAGTAATCAATCTAGTGATGGTGATTCAAATTCAAGAACTTCTTCATTATCATTACATAATTCAGATTACAAATCTTCTATTTCTTCAGGTACTGTTGAAACCGAACATTATGTCATTAAAGGTGCTGGTGTACGTTCAACTAATCATTCAAGACAAGTTAGTGAAGATTTCCAATTCAGTGCTCCAACAACTTCTGCTATTGCTAATGTTCAACAACATAAGAAGAAGGATTCTTTCTATTCACTTAATAGAGTTCAATCTGCTTCTGCTTGTTCTATTGGTTCTGCTTCAGGTAGAGCTTCTTTAGGATTCATGAGATCATCTTTTGTTTTGAAGAAGGAAATGCAAACTCAAGGTTTCAATCATCCTGAAAATGTCACCATGTCAGTGCCTGCTAGTCCAAGTCTTAATAAGAAAACATCTTTACAATCATTGAATCATCAACAACAACCTCCTAAATCAATGTACATGAGTAATAAAGCTGCTTCTGTTTCAAGCTTTGGTCGTGCTGCTAACAATAACATCTCAAACAATTCATCACCTTCTGATACTTCTTATGATTTGTTGAATAGCTTTGGTATTGATAGTCCTGTCATTCCACCTCCATTGCCTGCTAAAGATGGTATTGTTACTAGAAAAATGAGAAAATCAAGTATTGGATCCGACGAATCTTCTGGTAAGAAAAAAGGTGGTCTTATGTCTAGACTCTCATCAATCTTTTCATCGTCTTCATCATCATCTTCTAAAGTATCTACCCCAGCTTCATCAAGACAATCATCTGGTGTTGTTTCATCATCTAGATCATCAACTACTGCTTACTCATCATCATCAACCAATCAATACACTTCTAAAGGTAGTGAATACACTGCTCATTCCAGACCAAAGAGTACTCAACCAACACCATTATTTGCTGCTTCTAGTCAAGCACCATCATTACATCATATTCCATCAGTGATCAAGAAAGTTGAATCAAGTGGATTAAATAATAATAATTATTCATCATTATCATCATCAGTCAGTACCAAGAAAGCACCATCTCTTTATGGATATAAATATGGAACAGTAGGATCAACTAATGATTTATCTTCGGTTTATACTAATGATACTGCTACTTCTGGTTTCTCAATGTTTAAACATAAAAATAAAAGTGATGTCAAGTTTGTTCCTCCATTAACTAGAAACACTAGAAAAGGTAACAAGTATAATGTTAAGAAAGTTCCTTATGATATCTGGGCTGCTTAAAATTGTCGTTGTTTGATGGGCATATGATTGTTTTTTATTTTATTTTTTATTTTATTCATTCACTGGGTTGATGATTGGTTTCTTACTTTTCTTATTACTATTTTTTTACTTCTTTTATGATTGTTTATTTGTGTTTAATGAGAGAGAGAGAGAGGAGGAACAAGCAAGTGGGGAGGAAAAAGGACAACAACAACTATTGAAAATTTTTTGAACTAAACTTTGAAAAGAATTATTGGTTTAAAATTGTTTTGTTTTTTGCTTTTCACTTTTGTTTGGATTTTGCCTTTTTTTTTTCTTTTTGATTACCAAAAAGAACATCGATATATCTTTTATTTTTAATGACATTGATGATGATGATGGTTGATGATTGATGGTTGTTGATGATGTATTATTTGATGATGGGTTGTTGGGTTTTTTGGGACTTGTACTTGTATAATTTCTTCTATTTCTAATATTTTTCGGTGGTTATTCTTTTGATTATTTAATTTTCTTAAATTTCGTTATTTATATTTCATTCTTGTATATTATTTAGTTATTTAATTTAACATTTAAAAAGTCTTTATTAAAAAAAAAAAATTCGAAAATCACTTGTAATTATCATAAGTAAAGTGTTGAAGTTTTTCAGTCTGAGATCCAAGAAAGCGAGTATATGGATCACGTGCAACGTTGTGTGTTAAGAAGAGATGAAAAATTTTCTACAGAGAAAAATCCGGCAATGTTGTCTAGAATTGAATCATATAGTAAGTAAGATTCCATCAACCCTAATCTACAACTGCTGAGTGGATGAAGTAACTCGCCCCATCATCATATAAAACAGTATTAATTTTCTCTGTCACTGAAACTACTCGCCTAAAAATCTCAATACAAAGCCCTTTAATAAATTGTCTAAAACAATGTATTAAAACTTTCGCAACCAAATTTTACAAAGCCTTCCAAAACTAGATAAATTTCTCATTACTTACATGACTAGTAACTTAAATTTTAGTTCGTATCTATTTTATCAATCCCTCTAAAAACCCGTCCCAGGGATAAAAATCACGGTCAAATTTCAAATCAATTAGTCCAAGACTTTGACTAGACTTAGTCCCTCAAATATAAACCGCGCACACACTCCCTTGTTCGTTGATGCAGATAATATCCGATTATCGCAGCCTATTAAAAAACTAAAACAGACTAAAAGGCAATAGCAATCGAAATCCCATACCGAATGATAAAGGGATACGTGTGAGAATTGAATATGATACGATATTTTAAATGTATGATAAGGTCAGTTATTATCATTTTTTAAAGGAGGAAAGAAAGAACATCGCCACGTGAACAATATGCAACTAATTAATTAATTAATAATACTATGTATGTATGTACCACGACGCGAGCGGATATTGCCATTTTTTTTTAAATAATAGAGCATTTATGGGATTTTATTATATGCTTGGACATGTACGATTACGAGATCTCCTTTTTGAATATTCCCGTTGTTCATTACCTACCCGAGGTATATCCGCCGTTGATAGGAAGATCCACAGAGATGAAAAAAAAAAAAAAAATTATACTTCCAAGATCTATCTGGAAAATGATTTACGTATGTAAGTTGTCTTTTTTTTCCAGATCGTTGGACATCGATGTTGGATGTAAAAACGGGGTAGGGAGAATAGGGGGGAGGGGAATGGTGCAAGGGACCTCTCAACTGTGGTGGTTGAGGGGGTGTTAGTACCCTTGACCTCGAGACGAGCCCTGGCGAAAGGGATGGGATGTGATGGGATATAACGAGGAGTTGGATTTTAGCATGTAACCTAAACTCGACAAGAAAAATAAAAGGCACGCGTCTCTCTCTCTCTCTCGATGTATTGTTTAGTATTATTAGTTCTACTTTTTAAACTGGTTTAAAAACTTAATCGCAAGTCTATATCCATTTGAAATTTTCAACGTTTATCTATCTATTTATCTATCTTGTCTTGGTTTTGTATTTCAAACCACAACAATGGTGCTTTGTCGTCTTTGTATTGGATCGATCAAATCTGTCAGATCGTGTATCGTGTTGCCAAATTTTTCCCCCCTAAAAACAATAGGAGTTAGAAATAGCAAAAAACAAAAAAGAAATAAATTGTTTTTCTTTTTTTTTTTTAGTGTAATGGAATTCACGTGATTGAAAATTAATTAAGACGTGAGTACGCTTAATTCACGAGGCTAGGTATTGGCGTAATTTATTAATTGTCCAATTTATATATTGGGGGCGGGCAACCTCATTTCATCATGCCATTCAAGCGTATATCTTTTGCTAGCCCATGGAATTTTACTCAAGATCTGACTAACCATCACCGTAAATGAACGTTAGTTAAAGGAATGTTAACTATTTTCATTTCTATTATTATTATTATTATTATTATTATTATTTACACTGAAAATAAAATTAAGAACAAAGAATTTATGAGTGAATGAAAACGGGTACAATATAATGCTCATACTAAAATCACATAGTGAAAATAAAAAATTGGAGTAACAAATGAAAAATGAAAATAATTTCATCGTTTTAGGAAGGAATGTTTTTTAGTAGTGAAAAATTAAATTAACTATTGAAATTTAACTTTCTAATTTAAACCCCTTTGCATCTGATATGCAACACAATAATATTGAAAATCCCGAATAGCAAAGCAGGGTATCTTAACCGAATTTTTGGATCATCATGCTATGGTAATATTTATTGTACTATCTCTTTTTATGCACACTAAGTTTTCCTTTCACTAGTTATGTATGGACGAATGAAAAGTTTCTATCTAACTAGCAAGCATTCCTGTTCCATCTAAATACTCAATGTAAAAGCATGAGAAAATTCAGGTTAGCTGTTGTGGTTGGGATTGTGGTTAGGCAGCATATGGTTCGTAAATATATTTACCCGTTATCATCATCATCAATATCCGTCATACCCAATTGGGTGTGTGTATGTGTGTATGTGTGTGCATGTGTGCCCCACAGAGATAAAATAATTTCCCCCACTACAATGAAGGGCAGCAGCAGTAACAGCACGAGGGCTAGAATTGCATTGCATTGTATCGTCACAGTTTCTATTTTACACTTTATATTTTATTGCCTGGATAAAGAAATGTCAACTACCAGTCAGTAATCAGTAATCATTAGCCAGTAGAATTGTTCCGACAACTCATTAGATGTGAAAATTTCTTTTCAATTTGGACTGATGGTCAATGAGGTTTAATCATGCTTATCCCTGTACAATTTATTTTATTTTCTTTTTGTTGGTTGTTGGTCTCTGCCCCTACCAGCCAAGGATTTGAGTCTAAGGGGGAGAGCCACCACGGCACTGATGACGCCGCCCTTTCGTTTGACCCTTCCATTGCGTAATTCTTTCTGATACAACGTCAGTTGTTTTTGGAAATTTACTCTCTGTCTGGGTGTGTATGGCTATGGCTATGGCTGTGGGTGTGGGTCAGTGTGTGTTGTGGGTATTGAACCCCACTCGCCCCTATATTATTATTTCTAAAATGCTTGATTAGTTATGAACCGATACCCGAAACCTTAACCACCTATTTGTAACACGGTCAAACAATAAAACGATTAATATTATCTATTGATGGATGGTTATAAAAGAGGAGACTTGGGCTTGGGGAGTCGATGTGTGAGCACTAGAATTTGGGTTTGGGTTTGGGGTTTAGCCATTGGCACCACAAAAATTTCCTATTATAGTTGTTGGTTTGGGTTCTTTGTGTGCATATCGTAGTGGTACTTTGTTAAATTCCTCTTTGTTTGCGGTATTGTGTGTTACGTGCTGGGTGCGTTGTCAATTTAACACGGGGTGCGCGAAAGAAAATTAAAAAAAGGGCTAATCCCAAAATCTAATATTAATCTCATTGGGAGAATTTAAGTAACAAAAGTGATTCCAAAACATCTTGGATTGTGCAATACAACACAACACGGTTAGGAGGCTAATCACTACACCACAAGTGAGAGGACGGACTATAAGGCAATACGAAACATCTTGGGAATGAACTGGTATGCTGCACCTACATGTATATATATATAAATATCATCTAAGTTTTCCCACTTGTTTCCAAACTTCTGGTATTTTGCAAAAAAATTATTTTTAATTCTGGATTTCTTTCTTTCTTTCTTTCTTTTACCCTATCTAACATAATTTGGACGGAACATTAGATTGAGCATTAAACTTCCCTCAATACACTACAATACATAGTCGTCAATCACCTAACAAGAAATTTTTTTGCATACTTGCTTCATTCTCAATTCAATCGCCGTGCTTTTACCCATAAAAGTTTTCCCATTACTATATATTCATTCACTTCCCTCCAATATTTTTGCCAAAAAAATACAGTTAATAGAAAGATGTTACCAACTTTTTCAGACTTCAAACCTAGTTTTATGTTTTCACAATTTGAAATATCTACCATAAAGTCAATATGGCTTTCATTAAATTTATGTACCAATTTTACACAGAATAAAATACCCACCAAAAACAACATGCCAATGTTTTCATATGATGAATTCGAAATGTCTAGATTTCAAACCCTTCTTGCATTATCAATTAATGATTCATGTATCTTACTAGATAATGATTTGGAAGTGACATTGATCAATTATCAAGTAAGACAATTTTCAAATGTTATAACAACAATGATTTATCATTTGGAATATGGTAAATTATTCCCACAAGATTATATAATAAGTGTACTGAAAATTAATTCAAGACTTTATAATATCAATTATCGTGATTATATCGTGCTTGGAAATGCATATATGGAAACAATATCTAATTTTTCCGATCAATTCACTGGTAATAATAAAAAAATATTTGCAAGATTTGTATCTGAAATATTAAGTAGTTTACAATATTATGCCCGTGATTCTTCCATAGTACCTGCTGGTTATGAATTCAATCCTCCAACCCCAATAAATAACAACAACAACAACAACTGCAACAACAACATCAACAACAACATCAACAACAACACTAACACTAATTATAATAATACGAACACTATTTATCGCACAATGACTAATAATTCTATGATGCCTTCAACACCTAGCATGTCCAACAGTCCATCAACAGTTAGACCAAGCACCATTTCCATTTTTTCACAACCTTCAGAAGATTCATCATCAATGTTTTCCCTTACTGCAGACAGTGCATCAGTAGCATCGGTTGAGATTGCTGCCATGGATGAAATTGTCAAGCCACCACATATTCATAACAATAACAATAATTACACACATTTCAAACAACTGGAAATCAATGATGTACAGGAGGAAGAGGAAGAAGAAGAAGAAGAAACTGCTGAAGATGCAACTATCACTAACGCATCATATAACGATGCCATGGTTGATGATTCCTACGATTATCTCAATTCGTTTGGATTCTCACAAGTGGAGACAGAAGTGATTGAAGAGGAAAAATTCATTGAAGTTGATGAAAAACATGAAGATATTGATGATTTAAGAAGTATCACTACAACAATGTCTAATTTATCATCATTTAAAAAATGGGGAAGTAAATTACATAAAGGTAAGAAAAATAAGAAATTTGTTAGCAGGAATTTAGTTCGAAACAAATCAAGTAGTACTAGTTTGGCAAGTTCAATGTCTAGTTTTGGCAAAGGTTCAGGTAGTACACTAACACAACTTGATGTTGATGATGAAGGTGATGAAGAGTGTGTGATTATGTGAAACAAACAAAAAGATAAATCGCTTATCCTGACATCATTTAACATGAATAATAATAATAATAATAATACCCTTTTATTTTGCCAAAATTTCCCAATGTTTCAATTTTTCAATTTTAATTCTTTAGTAATATGTGGTTTCATCATCTTTTACAATTATCATATGTATTTTTTTTTTCTTTTCTTTCTTTTGTATCATGGGTATCTTTAGCAAAATTTAATGTATAATTACTTTCTTTCTTTTTTTTTCTTAATATTAATCATGGTAAATCATTTCACCCCAATCCCCCTGATTCATTCATATGGTTCCTACATTGATTACCAAGTGGGATTTCCCTGCCAAATCCTAAAAAAACAATGTAAAAAAAAAAGATAGACAGCAATGCACATAAAACAAAGTTTGCAATCAACAAAAAAATTCCATTTTGAAACCAGCACAAATTTACAATGTACTAACTTGACACTACATTAAACATTTTAGTGATTTACAATTTATAATTGATACATCCATTAGTTATGGATCCACTAGAAGGGGGGCTGAATTCACGTCTATTACTCCTGATTGTCCGTAGAAGATTAGCATTAGTTAAGATTTAATGAACTTACTAATGTGTGTTGTCTTGGGTTTTATTTTTTTTTTCTGTATTCCAAAGGCAATTGTTCGCAGTTGCAAAATATTTTTTTCATGATAATGAACAGTCATGACTTGCAAGTTGAAATTTTAAATGCATGACATTTAACCAGACTCCGGAATAATGTCATTACATTCCTCTCTTATTGTCCTTCATCCATCAATGGTCATCGAAAAAAAAATAAATAAATTGCTTGCTTGTAAAAATTCCAGATATTATCCAACCAACAACGCCTTGCTTGATAAAATATAAACATTCTTGTTGATAAAAAAAGAGATTTATAGTGAAATAACACTTGGCGCAGTTACTTCCATGCAATGCTCATGTAATTGGGGGAAGGATTTACCCTTTTGATATATATGCTGATCTCCGTAAGTCCAAGTGGCATATCCTCCCCCTGGTATGTATGTATGTAAAATAGGAAAATCAGTAACAAGTTGGAAAATTGTGGTCTGAAACATCATCATAGTGTAAGTTTATTTTTTCTTATTTTTGGTTGTGCAAAACAAAAAATTCTTGGGGTGTTTTCCGGAATTGAAACTATGTGGTATATTTAGATGTAAATGTCCGAATGATAGATGTTGGGAACGACTGAATCTAGAACTAGGCTTGTTTAGTTAATAACTTGCTTTTTGATTGTTCCGTAACTTTTGCAAATCATTTGCTAACTTTCTGTTACGAATTAAGGGATATGTGGATCTACACTCTGTGACATCACTGTCATCAGTTACTAATTATACAGCTAGTCAATTGCTTTGTCATTCTATGATTCCTAGTTTGTTTGACAACTAGCTGTTGTTAAGGATCTCGTCATTAACTTAGGGAGTTTTCTTCTTCCATTTTTACGTGAGCTTTTCAGTCTCTTTGGATTTTATTGTTTACCGCACGTGATCAGTACAACTGTCTGGTAAACTATCTGGAACTACATCTACACATGTTAAATAGTATTTAACTGATGACAGTAGATTATTATTTTACTATATATCTTAAACATGCACTATACCGTTATAGACTAAATCAGAGATAAATAACAAATCACTGTGCTTTTTTTTCAATTACCAATCTTCATCATCATCATAATCTGCGAACATTCCGGGCTTCAAGTTATTCAAATGTTCAATGAAAAGTTCTAATGACATAACCTGTCCATGAAAGCACAAAGTGTCCAACTCTTTCAATTCCAACAAGTTGTGATTTTTCATAGATCCTAGATTATTATTTCCTTCTAATTGCAACAGTCTGAGCAGCTTAGGAAATTTTATATTGTCCAAATTTTTAATCAGCGTATTATAAAAAAACAATTCACTTAATCCAGGAGGAAATCTCATATTAAAAGTTCTAGACCTGCCTGGCAATACATCTAATCTTTGTAATTGATCTGGTAAGCGGATCTTACTAGTCAAAGATTCGCTATTGGACAATAAAAGATACTTCAAGTTCTTAGGCAATACCAAAGTACTACATTTACCCTTGTAATTTTCAATTTCCAATTTCAATTTTGTCAATAATGGGAAATCATTTTCATTAGTAAATGGAGAACCTATAATCAGATATCCCCAAAAATGTAATTCTTTTAAATATGTCAACAGTTTTAGGCAATCAACATTGATACTACCAGATTCATGCCATATACTCAAATAATCAAGTGTATTAGGTAGTTTCAAATCCAGAAAATCCAGTTGTACTGTATAATTATAACTAGCAAGTGTCAAATGTTGTAAGTTTTCCAATTGAGAAATAAGTGATTTAAAATACTTGAATTCGCCCATGAAAGTTATCATTAGTCTCTTCAAGTTAATTGGTACGTTTGAATTAAAACGTATCATGCTATTAACCCTACCAGATCCAAACATCATATCTCCTATATGAGGACGTATGTACAATTCTTCAACACTTGAAGGTATACCATTTATTTCAGTAGGGATAACACCAATTCTATAAAATAAAACTTTTCTCAATTTTTTGAGTCTCAATAATTTATTACATCCCTTCAAGTCGAATTCATTAGCTTGTACAATAAGATCATCGATTGAATCAGGCAAATAATCAATCCAATCATAGTAATTGGTAATACTAGTCCCTATAACGTTAAATTCCCTACCGAAATTCCTTACGTTCTCAATGTTTGCACCCCCTTCAATTAAAAAATTGGTGATTACCGTTTTTGATTTCGGGAAACATTTTTTAAATCGTTTTAATAAAACCTCATCTTCCATAACATTAGCAACGCTAAATGTACCATCAACATCAAATTCACGTGGTTGAACATTATATTTCTCAAGATAATCACAAAGTTCCAGTGCCTGTCCCTTAATAGTTGTGCTTTGATAACATTCAATGGGACAAGATGAGAGAGGATCGGTTGGTCCATTGGTATGATAACGATCATAGAATAACGGAAATTTGGTTTTAACCTTTCTCATTAAATAGTCTAAAATTTGAGGTTTCAACGATTTGATTGGTAATAAACATTCCAAAGCACATTGCAGAAGTTGTTTATATACTAACTCTCTTACTTCAGGAGGTAATTGTATTAATAACTCAATTGGGCCCATTAATCTTCATCAAAATATATATAAAAAAAAATGATAATTCAATGGGAATTGCAATTTGTGGAAATGGCAAAGTGGACAATTTATGAAGTAATACCCTTTTTTTTTTCAGAAAAGACTGTCGGTGTTAGGTAGTGTGCACACAAGATGGAAACCCCATGCATTATGAAACACCTAGTCTCTCTTGTCTGAAACCTACTATTACTACAACAAGGATCAAAACTAACCACTACCTTACACTAGCCATGGTTTAAAGTATAACTCCCTGATATTTTAGATATACATTAATACCATATATTGAGCTATAAATTTAGCATTCAGAACATTAGGTTGTCCTCCTACTATTTGTTTGGATTGTAATCAAGTGATTTCAAAGGTGTAGTAAGACTTTCATCATGGTTTGTGTTTTAAGTTGCAGGGGTATGATCTTTTTCAGCAACTTCAGTAATAGGCTTGATAGTTTTAGTTCTAAATATCTTGGAGTCGACAATCACTTGTGAAATTCCAGCATACAATCCAGTATTAACAGAACAAGGAGGAGTCAGTTCCAGAAAAGTAACTTTTTGTCCAAACTTCGGAACTCTATCCCAATCTACTTTCAAGGTATCAAAAATAGGATTACCAGAAGTTCTCACCTTATTTTGAAGAAAACGAGTTGGCGAAACGTTATTAGGTACATGTGGCTTGTTATTATAAACCATGGTTTCATGGGTGACAACATACTGGAAAGTAAAATCAATATCAAGTTTTGGGTTATAATGATAAATAGATGCAATTCTAGCTCTCATCGGAAATACAAAATTTTGAATTATAGATTGATAATGTTTTCCAAGTCTAGAATCATTATAAATGATTCCAAAGCTATTAAACAAGTTTTTATATCGGCCACCCTTAAAATCAGTACAAACTGTTCTCACCTTCATATGAAATTGAGAGTTGATTAAACCAAGCATCATCCTCAATTTCACCTCTTTCTTTTTGGCCTTCAGCTTGCCGTGGTATTGAACAATTGCAAAACAACTCAAGCTATCAATCAATGCAATTATGGTTTTACCATTGGTTTTAAATATGGTGAAAATTAAATCTTGAAACGGAAGCTTTGGTGTTAGAACACTTGATGTTTCTTTATCTATCATTGGCTGATATATAGTTTCAGATGATGAAAATTCATCACCTCCTTCTGACTGATTTGGTGTTGATTTTATCTCCATTTTGTTCCTTTTCGGTTGGGATAGTTGAGTGACCTCCTCGTTTCTATTCCTCTTTCTCTCCAACTTTTCGTTAGCATCTGATGAAACATAACCTGTAAATTCCATCAATGTATAAAAGTTCATTTGGGCCATGATTCCAATGTCAACAAGTGAATCCAATTCCCCAATAGTGTCTAACAAAATACGGGTAGCAAATACGTCAACCTCGTCATCCCATTCTTCAACATTGTTTTCAACAGTCTGAGATGATACATCGTTTGGAAAAGGTAGTATGGGATTCTTAATGTAATCATGAACTTCTTGGAATCCTCGTTTGGAGAAAAACGTCGCTAGTTGATCAAAATAAGTTTTATTATATATTGTGTAGTTTTCTTTCGATAATGATTCAATACGTTCATTTTCATCCATAAGCCTATAAAGTTGAACAGGATCATCATTGGAATTGATCATGGTTGATTGGTGGTTGCACTTGAAGAAATCTTGCTATGGGTATTTGATTTATGGTGCTTTTTTTTTAAGGCCCTGATTTTTCACTATTGATGATCACGTGGAAAATTTTAGATTACAGATATTTTTCTTACTTAGTTAGTGTCACGTAGTGGAAAGTTAACTATTAAATATGGATGATTGGTTACTTTACACGCAACACACGATGTTTTGATGAATATTTAGAATAGAGTTAAATGTTATGGCAAAGAAGAGTTATAAAGAAAGAGTTGTTTATGGTTGATATAAAAAAGGAATCCAATACAAAGGTGAATATGGTTATTGGTAAACACACACCCTTTTGTTAGGGTTTCTATAGTTAAGTGAAGAGAAAACGTAAATAGCCTTAGTTAGCACTTTTCGGACTCATGGAAGCTTAAGTGAATATCATAGATATAGCCAATAAAGATAATTATATAAAAAACACACTTGATCGAAATAGTCATATTTCGCAGACGTTCACTTAGACACAGTACAAATTAGTGCCAATACTTCAAGTTCATCCACTTACGACTAAGTGAACTCATCGCCCACCGGCAGGCTAGTTTACATTTGGAGTGAATTAGTTGTTAGATCCCAATTGTATAAGTTTTAAGTAACATTATTACACGACAGGTAGTTCATGACTTAGTTCTACTTGTGATGATGATGATGATGATGACAAGTTTCCTCGTATTTTATATTTTGTTGGTTGCAAAATTCCCACAAAAAAAAATAGACGATAAAACAAAACGAAATCGCAACACTACTATAAAACCCACTTTCTTCACCATCAATCAACAACAACATCTATATATATTTCAATTTCAAATGACACAACGCATAATATGTCAGGAAAAAATAATATTGGTATGACCAATCAACCTAAAAATGATTTATCAAAGAGCATAATCCTTCAATTACTGGAGTTACAACAACGAGCAAGAAAAGATGATGCCACAACCCACTCAGTGTAAGAATCAGATAGATATTATATTCCAAATAGCAAATATACTACAACAGGAGGGAGCTAATATTGCTGAAAATGATATAAATGATATTTATTACTTGTTGGATCATGAATTACTTACGCTTTCCATATTTGCAATCAGTTCTTTGGCTATACAACTAAATAAACTACAACCAATGGATATTCAATTCAGAACAGACTCGATTAAAAATGCATCGAAACAATTGAATATTAAAGTGGACCATTTGAAAAATCAGAAACTGCAAATGGAAGATACTTTGGATCTGATACGATCCAAGTTACTTAAAAAAGAGGCAGAGATTATACGAGAATACGAAAAGGAAGTGGCGAAATTACATTCATTTATTGAAGATTATAAATCAACCAAAATAAAGCAAGTGGAGATGCAGGCATTGAAATTACAATATGCTAATTTGAAGATGATTTATGAAGCTTCATTCCAACAAAAAGATACGAAATTATTATTCAATTATCAACCAATATTACGACTTGACGAATTTCTAGGGTATAATCTTTTAACGACAAACCAGTTTCTTGAAAGATTGATAGTATTACAGTTACAACTATCTCACTTGTTTAATATTGATCTACCGCACTCAAATGAACTACAAAAGTTTCTCCCTGATGAAAAGTTTTACAATTTGATCAAGAAGAAGGAAATTATGATAACAGGTATAGATGCCAGTGAAAATGAACATGAACAAGACGAACATCAAAACGTAGACGTTCCTAAAGATATTCAGAATCCCACAGAAAAGATTTTCAAAATGGGCGATGGGTATAATTTACCACCTTCATCGAAAACATTAAATTATCAAATGCGTCGCAGAGCATCATCAGTGGAACCTGCAGATCTTAATAATATTCCCGTTATTAAAGAACAATCACCAATGTCTACTTCACCATCGAGAAAATCTGTTTCCAAAAAAAATCATAATACCTCATAAAATTATCAATAAACCATTCAATAAATTAGCAATAAATGATTTTCTCAAATTTGTCAGCGCCATTGTTAAAATAATAATAAATTTCCAATCATTTTTTTATCTCAGTAACCAATAATGATCAATTTCAATTAGAAGATTGGTGTAATTTCCAAGATATTCTATTAGAAATCATGAAATTAAATGATTTTTTAAAAGATAGAATCATTAATGAAAATATTCCAAACACAACAATTAATTCTTTACCATTAACAAGTTTTGAAACTAAAGCTAACTTTCAAGTCATTACGAAACTTGTTTATGAAACCCTTATGAAATATTCAGATACTCGAAAACTGAGAGGTGGACCTCTTGTATTGCAAGATTTAAACTTGAAAACATTAATTGATAATCAAACAAAATTGAATCTTAGTGATGGATGGGATGTAATTAGTGAGATGTTATAATATATAGTGTTTTGTTTAGGGGGCGTTTCACGTATGGAAATAATATACATGTTTATCTTTCTTTGCTAGGAATCTTATATTTTTTTTAAATATTTTTAATTTATGCAATAGTTTTCTAATTAGTTCTATTTTACATTGTTAGACCCATATACAAACTTTCAAGATTTGATTTGATTCTCTGCTAAATATTTGGATTTTACATAACTGTTCAACGGACCACCTGCTACAAGCACAAGATAATTCTTCCAATCTAAGCTATTAATTGCGAAACATTTCATTCCCTCATTACATCTGAAACAATGATGTTCTAATCTATTTTGCAATTTAAAAGTACTATAATAACCAAATTCATCATTAAATTGATTCTTAAAATTATCATTAACAAATTCACAAAAGGTTTGTAATTGTCTATCTAATATACTAAATATGGTGAAATGATATTCATCCATTTTCCAAAATAAATTAATAATATATGTGTTACCACGTATCAATATAACAATAGTTTGCAAATCTTGAAGTTTTTCAAAAGGTATTTTTGTTTTTAGTTTATGATATATGGACTTAGTGTAAAAACGTCCTCCATATACATAACAAGACCAACTCAGTCTTTCCATTTGCAAGTGAACGAGTTCCTCCCCTTTATAATTTTTAATCTTGAACCATCTCCAAGGATTTGGATCCTTATAGTAAAATACAATTGAAAGTCCTAAATTCCAATGAAATGATTTCCATTTAATGATTGGATCACCATCCAAAATATCAACCACGTTATATGAACGACGGAAAATACTTTCCAATGGTCGATTTAAATGCAGGTCATTTTGATAATTTTCAATAGTTAAATAATATTCTATTTTACTGAAAAGTGAATTAAACATTGTAAAAAAATGATTAAAGTAACAATAAAAAAATAATTCTACTATTATTTTTGAATGACTTCGCGGTATTGTTGTTTTTATATTACCAAAAATAAGGCACGTATGGTATATTTTGCAGTTTCCTAATTGTTGCAAAAAACATTTATCGCGGCATCGCAAACCTATAAGCTGTGTTTGTACCTATTTTTATTGTAAACTTACAGTGCTCTCAAAAGAACAGTCAAACTTGACTTGGTTGTGTGAGAAATTAATATGATATGATAAAGAAACCGTTTGTTACACAATACAATAGGATTCATAGTTTAGTGTTTTCTCCTGTATGTAGATAGTCTCTGCTAAGGATTTGGATTTTACAAAACTGTTCAATGGACCACCTACTACAGGAACAAGATAATTCTGCCAATCTAAGCTATTAATTGCGAAACATTTCATTCCCTTATTACATCTGAGACAATCATGTTCTAATCTCTTTTGGAATTTAAAAGTACTATAATATCCAAATTCATCATTAAATTGAATCGTAAAATTATCATTAACAAATTCACAAAATGTTTGTAATTGTCTTTCTAATATAGTAAATATGGTAAATTGTCGTGCATCCGTTCTCCAAAATAAATTAACAACCCATGTATTACTGAGCACCAATACAACGATAGTTTGCAAATCTTCAAGTTTTTCAGGAGGTATTTTTAATTTGAGTTGATTATATATGGGTCGAGTAAATTTTGGTCCTCCATATATGAAACAAGTAGAATACAGTTGCCCCAATTGAGTTTTAATATGTTGTTCCCCTTTATATTTTTTAACCTTGAACCATCTCCAAGCGTATGGATCCTTGAATCGAAATATAATTGAAAATCCTAAATCAGAATGAAATTTAGTCCATTCAATGATTGGGTCACTATCTTTAATTTCTACAGCTTTTTGATATGGATGAGGCAACGTAATGTCCAATGATTCATCTGAACCCAGGTTACATTCATTATCTTCATGATTTAAATATTTTTCAATTTTACTGAAAAGCGAGCTTAACATAGTCAGTTCTTGCATAAAGAAATAAAGAATATTGTAATATTATTTTGAATCAGTTTTCAGTTTTGTTTTTATACCGAACATAGAGATTGCCTGGAAACTTTTTGCACCTTCCAAATTGTTGCGAAACAATTTATAATGAGAAGGAAATATTTTGTTACACAAATCCTGGTAGCAAATTACTTTAATTATTTGGGTCTATGTTACGCACAATGTAAATCAAATATTGTTCTCTATATAATAAATTTTTCATTATTCTCTACTTAAATATATGTTGTCACTGAAAGGTTATGATCTATTGTAATATTTTCAGTTTGGGACAAGAACTTGGGTAGAATACACTTGAAACTAAAGGGAGAGACGAACTTGTTGAAGTTATTGACAAACCAGCACGTGATCTACAAACAATATAGAAGTGTTGATGTTCGATTATCAACTCTCAAGCTTTATTATCACACATTGGCTTATATTTCGGAAGTTACATAGCGATTCAACAGCCCTTGCGCTATATTTAAAACACAATCTCCGCAACCCACCTTATCTGGGGTTAAACATTTATTTTTCCCTTTATACATCTGACAACCTTGTTTCAACGTATGCTTCAATCTATAAATAGTATAATAACCCATTGTCCCTTCAAATTTCTTCTCGAACGTTTCATTAACAAACTTACAAAAGTGGTCTAGCTCTTTCTCTAATAAACCAAATATACTGACTTGACATGCACTAATTGCCCAAAAAAAATTAACAATCGAAGTTCCATTGTATCTTAATAAAGCGATACATTGCAAATCTTGAAGTTTTTCCGGAGGTATATTTGACTTAAGTTGATTGTATATATTCAGAGTATATTTTGGACCACCATATATATAACTACCCTTTGTTTTCAATCGCATCTCAACTTCTTGATCTCCTTTATAATTTTCAAATTTGAACCATTTCCAAGGCTTAAAATCACCACGAAAAACTTCAAATTCGTCACTTAAATTCCAATGTAATGTCATCCAATCAATGTATGGATCACTTTGTATAATATCCACAATTCTTGGGGGTTGAGAATCTGGAAAATCAAATAGTTCACGTCTCTTAGTATATAATATCCCATCTTCATATTCCGATTCCATTTCGTGGAATGAATCGCCGCCAGTAGTTGACCTTTCCGAATCCTCGTCAGATACTAAAATTTGATCATTTAACTCTTCTGAAGTCCCGTCATACTCTAAATCCTCAATCCTTGACCATTCTGAATCCAAATCAAATGCTAAATCTTCATCTTTTGACCCTTCTGAATCCTGGTCAGATGTTACATCTTCAGTACTTGACTTCCTTGTTGGTTTAGGGGAAAATGAGATGAACAATGACATTTCTTAATTGAAGTAATAAAAGATGACTTGGGTTTTATTTTGAATCGGTTTCTATCTTTGTTTTTATAGCAAGAATGGGCATGGATGGTGGATTTTGTATTTTCCTAACTTTTTAGCAAAATTGTGGTAAAATAAAATAAGGCATTACAAAAAACAGTTGGATAAACAACAACATTATGTTCACTTCATTCCTGGAAAGGTGAAGCAGATTGATAGATCTTGACATCTTCATTAAAACCGGTATTGATAGCATAGCATCATGTATTATTAATTTTGTTGATGTAATATTTGTACTCCCATTGCTGCTTGCTTGCTCAAGTAATTTCAAAAACTCTACAAGTATCACGTGTGTCTCTATTCGTAATAGATTTGGTAATCGTACGTCCGTACAATAGTCGTGGTATTGGACTAACACGTGTAAAAATTTTTGCAACCACTCTTATATAGAGTTTTCTTTGTTTTAATATTTACATATTGATCAGTGATTTTAAAACAATACTATATTTCCATCAAATACTACATGAAAAATATTTATCTTATCTTGTATATACATCGTCCAATTACAACTGAACCATGTTAGGTACATCATATTCCTTCTTCTTATTGTTGCGAAGTCCGAAATATGTTAGTTTCTTCAATTCATGTAAGTTCGACCTTTTGATTTCATCTAATTTATAGTTGTCTCTTAATACAACAGTAGTTAAAGTAGATGGGAATATTATATCGTTCATATCTTCTAAATTGCTATTCAGCATAGAAAATGTTTTCAATTTGGGGGACAAGTAAGAACTCTTGAACCCATTAGCAAACTGTGGATAACTCAACTCAAAGTCCGTTACATTCGGCGGCAGGACCCAATTGTCTATCCTGAAATGCCCATCCAAATGCAAAGATTCCAATCCTTTGGGGAAAAAAACTTGATCTAAATGAATTTCAATGTACCCACGATAAGCTGGTGACTCATGCTGAAATGAGGTCATGTTGGATAACTTCGCAGCCGCCTCTTCGCTATCAAATAATTCATATGGAAAACGCATTCCGATTAGGTGGATTCTTTTCAAGTTAGTGCATCTTCTGATATTGGCAAAATCCGCGCCAATACCAGTTTCATGCAATTCTAAATCCGTTAAACTTGTTGGTAGCTCAAAATTTGATGGCTGAAACTTTGTTATATGTAAAATTGATAACCTCTTCAAGTTGGCAACATTCCCAAGAAGGTCAGAAAATGGTAATGAGTTGTTGATTTCGTATTCAGGATAAATATCGAGACCTTTCAAATTTTTTAAATTGGAAAAATTATAAATTTCATCGTAATCATTATAATCTTCATTTCTAAACCAAATGCCAAGATGTTCAATGGTTGGTGGCAAAAATTCAAACTGTCGATATCCCGAAAACATGCAGTCTAGAAATTTCAAATTTGGAAAGGTTTCAAAATGTTTGAATTGGACAGTATGAAAAATCAACAAATTTTCCAATGATTTGGGTAATAAATCGAAGAGTTCGCTTTTCTCAATCCTTGTCCTACCTATATGAAACGTTCCAACATTAAAATTCGGAGCATGATACCGTAAAAAATCCAACATATTTTCGTCGCAAAATATCTCAGGAAAGTGCACCAATTTAACGTTCTGCAAAAACTCCAAATACTCAGAACTAAATTTGCTCAATATACCCAGAGCGTAATACGTCTCAATTAGAAAATCACGACGTTTAATCATTCGTTCATCTTCAAATCCTTGAAAATGAACGATTAACAGTGCAGGGTATATACTCCAAGAATTATAAAACTGGAGCAAGGTATCCATTTGATTAAAAACTAAAGAGTTGGCACGTTGGACAACTAGTGGGGGCCAACCTTTCCCGGATTTTTTTTGGCTTTCCAATATAGCATTCGAATTGGCAACACGTGGTAATAAAAATGGCACCAATTGTTTGATTTCTAAAAGTGTTGGATACATGGAAAGGGGAACATATGATAATATTTTGTAAATGACTTCAGTTGGTAAATCCAACAAACCAATTGAAGATGTAGTAGTATTGTTCAGCATGATATACGATTGACTTCAAAATTATTACTCCCTAGTTAAAAAAAAAACCAAAAAAGAAAAAAGTTGATTCATCATTGTTATTTGTTGGAATTCATGATTTTATAACATATTTATCTAATAATGGTGGATATTCGATTACGTAATTCGTATATGAGTAGTCATACACTCATGCAAACAGGTCTTGATTCAGGCGCTGTGCGACAGCGAACAAATGTTCGCTATCCGCCCTAGCTTTCATTGCTGTCGTATTGTCTACTATTATATACAAATTCCTCTTTTTATACTTTACTACATTGCTCTTCATGGAACATACATTTTACAATATACTATTCTCGCAATTTCGTGTAACACGCTATTGAAAATAGCCCACACAAACAGAGTGGTCCATACAATAGTCGTATTATTGGAGTAATAGCACGTGTAAAAATTTTGCAACCAATCTTATATAGAATTTTCTTTGTTTTAATATTTACATATTGATCAGTGGTTTTAAAACAATGATATATGTCCATCAAATACTACATGAAAAATATTTATCTTATCTTGTATATACATCATCCTATTCTAAACGAACCATGTTAGGTACATCATATTCCTTCGCTAATTTCTTATTGGAATAAAGTCCGATTTTTAGACTCTTCAATTCATGTAAGTTTGACCTTTTGATTTCATCTAACTTCTTGTTGTCTCTTAATACAACAGTAGTTAAAGTAGATGGGAATATTATATCGTTCATATCTTCTAAATTGCTATTCAGCATAGAAAATGTTTTCAATTTGGGGGACAAGTAAGAACTCTTGAACCCATTATCAAATTGCGGAAAATTCAACGTTAAGTCCGTTAAATTCGGCGGCAGGACCCAATTGTCTATCCTGAATCGCCCACTCAAATGGAACGTTTCCAATCCTTTGGGGAAAAAAAGTTGATCTAAAAGAATTTCAGTGTCTGGTATTTCGTGGGGGAATGCTATATCATAGCGAAAAAAGGTCATGTTGGATACTCTCGCGGCCGCTTCTTCGCTATCAAATAATTCATATGGAAAACGCAATTTCAATATGTCGATTCTTTTCAAGTTAGTACATCCTCGCAAACTACCAAAATCCGTGCCAATGCTACTGCCAGCTAATTTTAAATCCTTCAAACTTGTTGGTAGCTCAAAATTTGAAGGAGTAAAATTAGAAATACCGACAATATGTAATTTGTCCACGTTGGAAACATTCCTAAGAAGGTTAGCAAATGGCAATGAGTTGATGCAACCTCGAGGAGTAATTTTGAGATTTTTCAAATTTTGTAAATTGGAAAAATTATAATTTGCACTATACCTATTATTATTTCCATTACAAAGGAAGATTTCAAGATCTTTAATAGTTGGTGGCAAAAGTTCAAACTGTCGATATCCTGAAAACGTGCAGTCTAGTTTTTTCAAATTTGGAAGTGTTTCAAAATGTAAGAATCTGAACTTGGTAGGAGTTGTCAAATTTTCTAGTGATTTGGGCAACAATTCAAGTAGTTCCCTATCCGCAATTGAACTAGTACCTATGTTTAATGTTCCAACATTAATTATCAGGATATCGTTCCGTAAGAAATTCAAAATATGGTCTGTATGTAACATCTCATAAAAATGGACCAAATTAATCTTCTTTAAAAACTCCAAATATTCAAAACAAAACCCAGTCATCATATCCAGATTATAAAACGTGTCTCGGTTTGGTGCTAGATGGCGTAGTTCTCTCGGTCGTTCATCTTCAAATCCTTTAAACGTAACTATTAACAGTGCAGGGTATAACCCACAATCATTATAAAACTGAACTAATTCATCCATTTGATTAAATATTAAACAATCATCACGTTCAATATCTGGCTGGATCCCAGGCATGAAGTAATGTCCTTGGCTTTCCAATATAGCATTCGAATTGGCAATACGTGGTAATAAGAATGGCACCAACGGTTCGAATTCTAAAAGTATTGGATAACGGTAAAGTGGAATGTATGGTAATATTTTGTAAATGACTTCAATTGGGAAATCAAACAAATCGATTGAAGGTGTACTAGTATTTTTCAGCATGATAATATATGATTGACTTCAAAATTATTACTTCCTAGATAAAAAAAAAAAAAAAAAAAAGGTTGATTCATCGTTAATATTTATTGGAATTCATGATTTTAGAAACATATTTATCTAATGATAGTACCTTGGGTGAATAGTCGATTACGTAATTCGCATATGAGTAGTCATGCACTCATGCAAACAGGTCTTGACTCAGGCGCTGTGCGACAGCGATCATTTGTTCGCTATCCGCCCTAGCTTTGATTACTGTCGTATTGTCTACTATTACAGTCAGTTCGGAATGAAAGTCGCCGTAGCTACAGAATTAAAGTCGTTCCACTGAAATATGAATTTCGCATCAGCGTAGGAAACAAAGTCGCCGTGGGCGAGTACGAACTTCGCCCAAGAAATATTTCAATTTCGTAGCAGGGGTACTATCAAAGTCGGTTGCAAAAAAATCGAAATTCGCGCTATTGTTGGTTTACACTTTCGCGAAGTCGCGGGACAATATTCGCTGATTTCAAAGAAATGGTTCGCACTAGGAGACTCTACTGTTCGCTCTCTAATATCAACTTTTCGCAATACAACTACTTTATGACGAGAGACAAGAAGCTTCTATAGAGTGGTTCATAGTGTACTTCAGAAACGCGGTTTCCATCTAACCTACGTAAGCGTCTTCCTTCGTGAAATATAGTGTATGTCTGAGGAGGGCGAATCTTCGTCGCTAAGATTACGAATTCTTGAGTGTCAGCTAACGAACTAATATGGACGTGGGAGCGAACTTTTTTCGACTGCATGGCGAACAACTAAACCACTCGTACTGCGAAATTCTCTCCTTCGATAGTACGAACTTGGAATTTTTCTGGTACGACTTTTGCTCCATGGATCATGCGAAACTCGTAAATAATTACATGGGGGTAACGAAATTGGTATTTTTGTCAAGCGAAATTCATTCCGAACACACTGTACAATGTATACAACTATAAATATTCGGGACAAGCATCAGTGGGAAACCCAAAGGGCCACGGTCTTCCACAATTGACCGCGGAAGGAATTACTACGAATTCCTAAAATCCAACTGTTAATGTAGTGTATTGTGGAGGATATTATTTTGATTGGGAATAATAAAGTGGAAATTTACAACACAACAAATGGCTATATATATGTATATACTTATACTGGTCTTAATATTGGATGAACTACTGATCCTAATTCGCTCGTGTCACAAAACAACCATAATTTTCTCGTATAATTAACTATAAAAAGTATATCATGTACACACCCTAAGTTATCACTCTGGTTGGTTAGTGTTGGTATAATTTAGCCAGATGATACTCTCTGAGAAAATTCAAAAAGTTATCAACCGATTTTATACGATCATTGTATAACAGGAGCATTTCAATGTTTTTACAAGATTCCGGCAAATTAAAAGTAATCGTGTCAACAATATTTTTATCATTAATATCAAATCTGGCTCTTTTAGCAAGTTTTTGTAAATCTCTAACTTCTTTAACAAATGATTCAAAATCTTTAATATCAGGTGAATAAGTGAGTTCAACCAATTTTTTTCTAATTCCAAGAGGATTTGGAATATACCCAATGTTTTCCATCAATTCATAAAGATTTGCTTGTGCGGTGGCTTCTCTATCAATATAATCCAGCCAAAATTCAACAGTTTGAATCAAAGTATGTGTGATGAATACATCAAGTTCTCTTTCCCACATTACTTTTTTACCTTTAATAAATGTTGGATTTGGATTTAAAACATATAAACCAAGTGGCAGGTGTGGCAATTTAATGAACCCCGAGACTTCTTCAAATCCTCGTTTCTTAAAGAAATTTGCCAAATTTTCAAAATATTCTTCACAATAGTTATCATAGTTTTCATTAGTTAATTTTTGAAAAGTTTCATCAGCATCCATGATTCTAAAATGAATCGCAGTGTTATTATTGAACTTATGCATTGTTCAATGATAGTGCTTGAATGAATATGTAAAACTAAACTTGTTTTGTTTCACCATATTTTATTTTTTTCAGTTTGAATAGCGTTTTGTTCAAGAATATGTCGAATTATAATATTATCTAAAAAAACTACATAGGCTACACTGGGATAATAGACTATATCTATGAGTACCCACGACTTTCTTTCCAATCTGACATACCACGAAATTGTTCATATTCAAATTGAGTAAAGAGTCCATCAATTAATTCTTCAGTACAATCTTCTTCTCTGAAATTTTCAAATGAATTTCCCCAACCGTTCAAATCATCATAACCATAATCATAATCAGAATCATAGTTATAATCATAGTCACCATAATCATTGTCATCGTCATCATCTTCATCATCATCAAGATGTCTCCCAAATATTTTATCAGCATCTTTTGTTGGAACAATTTCCTTTGTTCTAATGATACTATTATCTTTAGTCAAAACTGTTGCATTTCCAACATAAATCCCAGTTGTAATTTCATCAACTTCAAAACGTTTTTCCATATATAAAACTTCTTCTCCAAACATAATTGGATTCAAATTATAAATATCTTCAAATATTGAACTATAACAACATTTTAATTTATTTCTAAGAAATTCTGTTGGAGTTGAATTGATTGTATGATGTTGTTTATTATTATAAGCTTGATTATGATGAGCAACTGCAAATTCAAAAGTATTTTCAATTGAAAGTTCTGGATTCAATTTATAAATTAAATCAATACTATACTTAAATGAACTTTGAAATTTTTTAGGTAATGAACCAATATCATTCAAACTTGGAATATAATCAAAATCAATACCATATTGTATAAAATGTTTTTTATATTCAGGAACATCAAAATCATTAATTCCAGTAACAACTTTTTTAATATTTATATCAAATTGATTTTTAATTAACATAAACATTTCATATAATTGTTGAATAATTGATTCACGTTCTTTTGATTTAAGAACTTTAGCAAATGAAAAGAAACTCACGTCATCAACTATTGCGAGGATGGATTTTCCTTCAAATTCGATTATAGTTAAATATAATTTTTGAAATACCAGTCCAGGATTCTTATCATTATCATTATTTTTCTTATTCTTATTCTTCTTCTTCTTCTTTTTAGATTGTAGATTGTTACCTTGCCCTTCGTTACCTTCATTTTTCATGACATGATAATCACTAAGAGATTCCAAGAATTTATCAACATCTTTGGTAGCAGCTGATTTTGACAGATAAAGTTGAAGTTCACCAGATAATTTATCTCCCATATTATAAATAATAGTATTAATTATATTTGAATCGTCAGCATCAAATTGTGCTCTCTTAGCAACTGTTTGAAAATCTTTAACTTGTATAACAAAATCTCCAAAATCTTCAATTTCAGGTGAATAAACAAGTTCTACCAATTGTTTTCTAATTTTATAATGTGATGCAACATATCCAGTTAATTTCATTAATGTATAAAGATTTTCTTGAGCCAGTAATTCAACATTAATAAATTGTTCCACACCATCACCAGTATCAAGCAAAATTTTAGTAACAAATTCATCAAGTTTTTTATCCCATTTTGAAACACCACTTTCAATTGGTTTTGGATTTGATGATAATATTACTTTAACACCAGGCAGAATAGGGGTTTGAATATAATCATGAACTTGTTTAAATCCTCGGTTTAAAAAAAATAAAGCTAATGAATTGAAATATTTTTCAGCTGAATTGTTTTGAACAATTAATGGTTCAATATGTTCATCATCAATGTCCAAGGGTCTATATTTATTACTCATGATTTGGTTATTTGTCGTTGTTGTTGGACAAGAAATTGTGGTAACATGTAATTAATTTATTTTCCAGTTACATTTTTTTTATAATAAAAGCCCCTGAATTTACCAAATTTTTAGTTCACACAGTGTTTCACATAGATCGCCGCCCACAGTGAGAGAAAAGTTCGCTCCCACAATTTACAAAGTTCGCAGCAAATGTTAGTGTTTTACTTACAATTGGAACGAACTTTATTTTTTTTTGCAACGCGAAGTTATCATTCACTCGCGCGAACTTTTCTTTTTGGTCAAGCGAACTTAATATTTTCACGGAGCGAACTTTTTAGTGAAAATACTGTATTCTTCTCAAAAATCTGACAACTCGTGGATGGTTATGTAATCAAGGAACTAGAGTGATCATGCGTCATGAACCCAATTTCTCTACCGAAATACGTACCTTTTCTTTCCTAGTATACAAATAGTACTACCTATTTGTTCCGCTTTGCTTTAATTCAATAAGTATAACAAAGATGCCAAGTGAAGGTAAATTACAGAACATTTTAAGATCGCTAAAGGGTTTAAACATTAGACAACTCAAACCAACCCTATACCAACAGACATCAAAAAATGACTTTCACAAAGGCATTTTCACTCTCCCAGATGAGATACTAGGTATAGTTTTAGACTATGTCAACCAGATGGATATAATACATTTTGGCTTGACTCACCGCCTGTTTCAAGATATTTCTAATCGGAAGTTATTGGAAAATATATACATTTGTGATTACAATTTCAATATCCCTAAGAACTGGTACCCCCTGATGTACATGTCATGGACGTATACACGATTGGACGATTTTTTTAAAATGATAAAGAGGACGCCATATTTAAACTACATCAAGAAAATCGATTTCCCAAACGATACAGTTTGTCCAATTGAAAACTTGGAATATTTTATTCAGGCAATTCCTGGTTGCATTATTACTTTCACTACTATTGACTATCAATCTACCGTAATGTGTCTACTTAAACATAACCGAGCTACCCGAGATCAAGAAACCAACACCTTTTTTATCGACGGAGGAAATGGCAAGATAGAGCACTGGTCAGAACAGTATTCCGAGTATTATAGAAAGAGTACTCTTTCCTCTTTTGATTACAGTGCTGTATCTCTTGTATATCGTCCTGGCCTAGAACTTCCGGAAAATTTGAATATATCTGAACTAGGTATTAATATCGTTGATAACACCAACTGGACTATTATAATGGAAAACATTAACGTTAAAGTCCTCAAAACGTTACGAATCTATGGACACCCCTCGAATGGTCATATTTTACCAGGCTCAATGGCTCATGAATTCGAATCGCTTGAAGATCTTTATATTCAAATAAATGTGGAATACTGGAGAAATTTTATCGATAATTTGAAACCAAACTCTTTAAAGGAATTTGGCACAGATTGTTATATAAAGCTGTATTCAATGTGGGATATAACTAATCTTCCAGCAAATTATATTGGTAAATTATTGCTGCATCATAATAATTCATTACGCACCATCTTTTTGTCAGAAGCACACGGGCCCCCTTTAGTGACAACGAGTTATTATCAACACAAGAATAAAAAATCGATTCTTTATAACTTCAAGCCAGAGGAATTTCCAAATCTCCAGTATTTTGTATTCTGTGATTGCCCTTATTTAGTAAATAGGTCAAGACTGTCAGCACTGTTCTCGCCTGTGAAATGCCATGCAAAATAAATGTAACTTTGATAATCAAGCAGATTATATAGAGCTTGTGTATTTGTAAAAGTACTGGTATTACACTAATATAGTTGCAATTTCTTGGTACTTGACTTTGTAAATCAATCACAACACATGAGTAACCCTCGAAAATAATTACTTGGCACGTAAAACACCTTACTAATCATTTTTTTGGCAACCAAAAATTTATTTAGCTCAAGAAATTAAGAGGAAAGACCCCCAGACACAATTTGATCTAGAGAATTTCTCCATTTTGATTATATCTATTTTGAACATGTGACTGATGCAACTTTTCGATCTTGTTCAGTTTTGTACATTTTTCGTTGTTTATTGCTGACCTCATGCAGCAGCACAGCCGTGGTGCTTAGGTAATCATATCTGGTAGTGCACGTAATTTTCGTAAATTGTGCACAATTGTTAGTAATAACTCGTAACTGATTAAGTAACCATACACCCAACATATATACGTCTTCTTTTCTATACTTCGGTGCTTTAAAAATTCTATCTTTATTTGCCTTACTTTAGCTCAACAAATAAAATAATGCTGAAAAGTGAAAACAAATTTAAAAATGCTTTAAGATCCCTTGATAATACCTTCAAGGGATTGACCATTGACATAAAAAATCGAAAGCTGTTGCTTCTGCATCAACAGGCCCCGACAAATGACTTTGACAAAGGAATTTTTTCCCTCCAAGATGAAATATTAGCTGAGGTATTAGATTATGTGAATCAAATGGACATGATTCATTTTGGTTTGACCTGTAGTTCTTTTCAAAAAATAGCTAGAATGAAATTGATGGAAAATATTTATGTTGTACTGAATGATACAAATTACAATATTCCAAAGAATTGGTATCCTTACATGTATAATGCATGTACAGTTACTAGATGTAATGATTTTTTCAAAATGATGAAAACAACTAGACATTCAAACCTAATTAAGAATATATTTCTCAAGAATGATAACCTTTTCCTGCTTGACTACATCGACCGTATTATGCAGGAACTTCCGAATTGTGTTTTCTTTTTGGATTGGATATATAATATATCTACTGTTAAGCTTCTCGTTGATCGTCAAAGAGCAAAACTTGGTTCTGAACCGGATACATTTCTTATACGGCATTGCTCAAATGTAGTAGAACACTGGAGAGAAACGTATTCGGAGTATTACGAGGATAGTATGCACTCCACTTTAGATTTTGCTGTAGCCGTGATACATGGTAGACCAAACTTTGAATTTCCAAAAGTAATGAATATATCAGAACTTCTGATCACGGTACTGCAATACGGCGACTTGACAGAAATGATGCTGCAAGTTAACGTAAAAGTAATCAAAAGGTTGCTTATATATGGCATTCCAAAGGACCTTGCTATCCCAGAATATTTAGCTCCTGAGTTTGACTCACTAGAGGATCTTTACATTCAAGAGTCCGTACAATGTTGGAGGAGTTTCATTGACAATTTGAGACCAAATTCTTTAAAATCGTTTGGAACGAATGATTATATTAAACCAAGTTCAAGCCTTTATGTTAACCAAAATAATTATATTGGTGCACTTTTACTGCTGCAGAAGAGTTCATTAAAATCCATTGTTTTAGCAACAAATATCGATACATTAGTGGTATTGCGTGGATACTACCCCAGCGACAAGAAATTAATCAAGAAGAATTTCAACCCAAAGGACTTTCCAAACCTCACATATTGTATATTTGACGTGTTTCCTTATTTAATAGACAGATCAGGATTTTCAACACTGCTTGTTCCTGTTAAGTCTCATTCAAAATAGATAGTTTGCGCATCAAATATAGTTAGTGATATTGTGAAATTAAAGATTGTCATAATAGACCTATTATGATCTAGGTATATATGTTTTTATATATATTGAGAAATAATACAATGTTGTAGTATATAAGGAAATGAAATAAAAAATACTATATAAAATCAAACGAAATTAAATCAATCAATTGATCAATCAAAAAAGACAAACATTTATAAACAGATCAGCAAAAAAAACAAAACAATCAACAAATTTTCGAAACCCAAACTTCACTTATATTTTACTTCGTGTTTTCTTATCTTGTAATACCATAAGGACCAGTTTTCCCGCCATTGTTTGCACCTCCTCGTCCCATCAATGCGCTAGCATTTTGATTTTTAGTTGCTGGATTATTACTATTCACATTGTTATATCTTGCAGCAACAGGCACAAATCCAGGGTTGGCTCTACGTACCTGTTGCTGTTGTTGTTGTTGTCCTCCGCGGTTGAATTGGAAACTAGGATTGTTGTTTAAGATGTTTTCTGATGTAGTTGGTACTCTTTGTTGTTGACTTGGTGCTTGACTAGGGAAATAAGATGCGTTGGCACCACCGCCACTTACATTTGAGCCAGCATAATTATTATTTGAACCACCATCGTATTGATTAAGAGGTCTGTAATTTTGTGGTTGATGCTGTTGTTGTACTGGTGCGGCACCTTGCTGATGCAATGGTTGATACTGTTGAACATTGGAGTATTGATTAGTAGGGAAATATCCTTGACCATAATTGAAATTATTATTAGGATTATTTGCAGTGTATTGCGGATTAGGTGCTCTTTGAGAAACACTTGTGAAATCAGAATCGTTATCAGAATCATTAATGCCATTTAGATTATCTTGTCTGTTTGCATTCAAGTCTTCTTCATCATCAAAATCATCATTCATTTCAGTAAATGGTTTGTGGCCTTCAACCTCCGGGTGATGTTCAAATACACTGGATGGATACTCTCCGTTATTGTTCTTATTTGAATTAGGAGTGCCAGTAGGATACGGAAGTGCAGCTCCAGTACCACTGCCCGACGCAATTGGGCTTTGTTGGTAGCCATAATTATTATTTCTTTGTGTGAAATCATTTGCAATTTGAGGTTTGGTATAATAAGATGATGAATTACTGGTGAAGGAACCATGATTGCCATTTCTCTGGGCAGGAGGAGCTACCCCGGACACAGCTCCAGACTTGTAAGCAGCAGCTGCGCCTACAGCAGCTGCACCTGCAGTACCAACAACAGGCCGAGCAATAGGAACAATTGTATTGGAATTGGTGGTAGAAAAATTTCCTGTCCCGGTAGTAGTTGAGCTTTTAGCTTTATATTCGTATTCATTTTCAATGGAACTATTTGTTTTGAAAGTTGAGGATTGAATGTGGTTGAATTTTTCATCAACACGATTATAGTCTGTGAATCTACCAAAATCTGCATTATCCAAACTGGAATGAGCATCATCGTCATCATCATTTCCAACGACAGTCAATGTGATAATCAAACAAATCAATGAAATGATATTAGCTGCAGCAGAACCAACCAAGATCCAAGCGGTCCAAGTGACGTTTGGATAGTAACATAAAATAATAATGATACAAGAAATCACCGTCAATATCAATGAAATAACATTAACGAGAATACCAATCAAGACAACTGTTCTAGAACCAAAATGGGAAGCAAGAATTAAAATCAATAAAATGAAATTGAACCCAAGAGCAATTGGGGTTATTATAAATATCTTGGCCAATGTATTTCTTGTTTCATCTGCAAAAACCCAATTGTTGGAACTATCATCAAGTGAAACAAAATTTAATGGATAAAGTGTTGAACAGAGTTTTTTGCCCAGTGCTTCACAATAGCCCAAAATCCCATAATCGTAATCCAGTGTCTTACTCAAAGCAAACACGCCAGTAACTGGGTAACTTATAGTAGCAAATAATAGGAAAACAAACGATACTAATATCAAAATAAATGATAGAGTGTTGAAACTTAACTTAAACGACATCGTGACAGTTTAAAATGATCTAGAAAACAAAGTGCAAGGGGGGAAGCAAAAATAATAGTTGAAGGTATGGGTTTTTTTTATTTTATTTCTTTCTAGTGGTCTATTCTTTCTAGGGAAACGAGTGAGATGTGTGAGTGAAGTCTATCTTTTTGTATAGGGTTGTATAAGAAATTGATGAAATTATTGAATCGTTTAATTAGTTCAAAACGCGAGTGGGAAATTGGAGCAGAAGCAACAATTTTTAAACAAAAAAAAAAAACAAATCAAAAATCCAAAATAAGGAAAGGCTGAGTTTTGTGTCGCTGTGGATGTATTGACTGCTTTGTGTATGTGTATTAATTTCACCACTGGAGAGAGAGATAGATAGCCAAAGCCTGTGCCAATTATTGATGAGGTTGATATTGATATTCAATAATACTGTGTAACGGAAGAACAGAACGAAAAGTGAAAGCAAAAGTAAAAGCAAAAAGACGAAAAAGTGGCAGCAAGGTGTCACCTAGTTGTTGTCACTACAAAAAAAAAAATGAAACCCTTATATATTATATTGGTGGCAGCCACTTTAAATTTATTTTCTCTGTTGTCTTCTGTGTCTCTTTAATTTATAATTTCCTTAAATAAATTTTCTTAGAGAAATAGAAATAATTTACGACCACATTAATTACTTCCCACCAGATCAGATCTACTACCGTCATCCACAGTAATCTATGTGTACACTTACACTTACACACAGAAGAACTATGAGAGTGTAATGAGCACTCCTCAATTATTCATCGTTTCAAGGCTATGTTCTATTTATAAATTAGGCGGGTCATGAGATCTGTGGCAACTCACCTGCCACTCGTTTTCTTCCCCCCTATTTATTTCATGTTCGTTTGCTAGACGGATTTTTGTCCTGTTCTCGTTCTAATTTTTTTCATCCACCAGTACGGCGTCTCAAATTTGATTTGATTTTGATCCCGTACACGCCTTGCTTCCCACCTTCGAACCATGCATAATGCACGGCTTCAAATTGCAGATAAGTTGTGTAAATATTACACGACCTGTTATCTAACGATCTAGATGTCTTATCTAATGCGGCGCATCGACTTTTTATAGCCAGCCCTGTTTAGACGCACACACACAAATATCATAACATGATAGTTCTACATAAAAAAAAGAGACAACACATTATATGGAGTCCTGTATTATAGTTCTCAAAGATACATACGTACACACACACACATTTTCTTTCTCTAACACCAAATATTCGGAACACCATCTCTCGTATAAACCTCCTTCGATAAGCCTGCAACTGTCGGGTCTGTATTTCTTCTATTCTTGTTTATTAAATTGCTTTACTCGACCCAATTCTTAGCTTTCTCGTGTTACATCGGTAATTTTAGCAAAAATTGATCCTAATTTTATTGAAAGAGATCAATATGAGGCTAATAGTTGTTGATGATAAAGGTGTTGAAAATGAAGTATATACTTTAGATTGTTCTTCTTATATTATTTAAATCTTCTATATTGTTTTATAATCGTAACATTTAAATCTTCTTCTTCCACTATTACCCCATGTTGAGGCGAACCAACAATTTTTGATTCAAACGTAGTAATTATTTAGCCTACTGTTGATTCACCCACTGGTCTTTCTAACAATAGTGTTTTTTTCTCACGTGCTTGAAGGGTCATGAAAAAAACACCTTTTTGCAACCATAGATTAATAACTAAATCACTTCCAAAGCGGATGAGATATATTCCAGCCAGTGATTAAACTTAGTAGTTATACTTCCCCTTTGCATTCATTATTGACCTGATAATTCTCTTGTTTAATTCTCTCGTACTTCTTACACTTCACATATTTCAGGCAATTTACGTAAGCACGCCTGCATATGCATATACACATCGTACTTCCAAATAAATTAATTGTCGAAAACCACCAGTTAATTCTGCAATAGGTTACCAATGATACTACTTCTTCTCATAACTGGTCCCAATTGATACTACTATTTTCTAGTGTGGCCCATTTGATTACTTATAAAAAACATGGACGGTGAAAGTGAATTAATACGAGTTTTGAGATCCATCGATAATAGACTAAAAGGTTTGGAGTCCATCGAGAGCAAGTTAGCCTCTATGGACAGCAGACTTCAAAATTTGGAGTCAATGGAGGAAAATATAATAGATCTTAAGCTGATCATCTCACAGCAAAAGCCAATTAATGACCTCACCAAAGGAATTTTTACACTCCCGGATGAAATATTAGGTAAAGTTTTGGATCACGTCAATCAGATGGATAAAATACATTTTGGTTTGGCCCATCGGTCGTTTCAAAAAATATCCAATATGAAATTGATGGAAAACATATTTGTTTCTATGAATCGTTGCAATATTCCCAAGTACTGGTATCCTCTCATATACACTTCATGGACATATACTCGGCCCGATGATTTTCGCAAAATGATGAAGGCTACTCGATACTCAAAATTTATCAAGAAGATACAATTTTACGACGATGCATATTTCTCAACTGAATACTTGGAAACATTTATTCGGAATAACCCGCAGTGTATCATTTATTTTGGGTCTATGCGCAAGATGTCCACTGCAATGTTCCTTGTCCATCATAAACTAGCAACAACATTCCACACCCCTGGTACAATTCTGATCAATAAGGGAAATAATTTAACAGAATATTGGAGAGGAGGTCTTACCGATAAGTATCAGAAGAGCCTTGACCTGTCTTTTGACTATGATCATGTATCCCTTAATTACTATTCTGGCCAAAATTTTATGAGATTATTGGCTATATCGGAGCTAGTCCTTAATGTTCATCATCTCACAGACTGGATAAATATCTTGCCCACTTGCAATATAAAAGTTATTAAAAAGTTGCGCATATACGGATCCGAAAACAACCAAACCAGTATATCAGATTCAATGGCTGGTGACTTCAAATCGCTTCAAGAGCTCTACATTGGAATGCCAATAAAATATTGGAAAAGTTTTATTGATAATTTGAGACCAAACTCTTTGAAGGTATTTGGTACTAATGATTATGTCAAGACAAAGTCAAGTGAGACTGTTAAATCCAATTATATTGGTAAACTATTACTGCGACACAAAGATTCGTTGTACTCCATTTATTTGTCTGTCTCTCATGGTCTTCGTTCGGTGGTGATACATTCGTATAAAAATATTAGCAATGAGTCGATTCGTTATAATTTCAAACCGGAGGATTTTCCAAAACTCAGTTTTTTTGAATTTAACTTTTGTAACTATTTACTAGATAGCTCAAGGCTGCCAGTGGTATTTATCCCTGTTGAGTGTCATGCAAAATAACAGAGTCTCAGTATCCATAGATATCTTACATATTGTATACGCATACTTAGAAAAACACCACTTCTTCTTCATTCAGTATTGATGTCAAAGTCTAAATTGAGTCGTTAGTACGTGACTTTAGACATGATGCCTAAAAGCAATATTTTGAAAGGATTCGTGTATTGCGCCAACATCATTCTTTTTGCAACCAAAGGTTAGCAGGTAATTTGTTGCTCCAGTTCATGAGAAATTTCCCTATTAAATATTTGAACAGTTTTGTTTTTATTTACATTTGATGTAGACCTAGAGACCACTTTCTCCATTTTCAAAGGGGCATCCGAGTCTCGTATTGATTGCAGTTTGTCATGAGGTGCGTGATCTGTATTATTCATAAGGTACTGCATATGGACTCTGAAATTTCTTCTGCCAACCAACAATGTATGGTGCGAATATTTACTCCATTGATCTCTCGAGGGAAAACAGTGGATAATCATTCAGATATACACCCTTCCAACCAAAGTCATCCTCGTCATTGCTCATCACCATATGGAGTTGCAAATTGTTGATCAATAATTTTTAGTATTAGTATTCTCTGGTGTGTCCCATTGCATTGCATTACATTACATATTATAAGAAAAATGGAGGGCGAAAGTGAATTACTACGAGTTTTGAAATCCATAGATAATAGGTTGAAAAGCTTGGAGTCCATCGAGAGTAAGTTAGACTCGATGGATACCCGGCTCGAAAAGTTGGAGTTCATGAACACTAGACTGGAAAATTTGGAGTCGGTGAACTACAAGCGTCAAAAGTTGGAGTCAATGGATAGCAAACTCGGCAATTTGAATGAAAACATCACAGAACTTAAACTGATTATCTCCCAGAAAAATCCGATTAATGACCTCGCCAAAGGAATTTTTACCCTCCCAGATGAAATATTAGGCAAGGTATTGAATCATGTCAATCAGATGGATGCAATACATTTTGGTTTGACTCATAGATCGTTTCAAAAAATAGCCAATATAAAATTAATGGAAAACATCTTTGTTTGTAAGAATCGTTGCAATATTCCCAAGTATTGGTATCCTCTGATATACACTTCATGGACATATGCTCGAACTGATGATTTTTCCAAAATGATGACGGTTACTCGATACTCAAAATTTATCAAAAAGATAGAATTTTATGATGATTTGTATTTCTCAACCGAATACTTGGAAGCAATTATTCGAAATAATCCGAAGTGTATTATTTACTTTAGGCATATAAACAAGAAGTCTACTGCAATGCTCCTTGTGGATCATAAGCGAGCAGAAGTAAACCCCACATCTGGTTTAATTCTGATCAATACAGGAAATAATTCAACAGAATACTGGACAGAAACCCATATCCAGAAGTATCAGAAGTCCCCTGATCCGTCTTTTGACTATGATTATGTATCGCTTGATTACTGGTCTGGCCGTCGTTTTAACAGATTTTTAGCTATATCGGAGCTAGTCCTTAAGGTTAAGCATTTAACAGACTGGATAGATATCTTGCCCACTTGTAATATAAAAGTTATGAAAAAGTTGATGATATACGGATCCAACAATAATCAAACTACGATACCAGATTCAAAGGCTCAAGAGTTTGAATCGCTTGAAGATCTTACCATTGGAATGCCAATAACATACTGGAAAAGTTTTATTGAGAATTTGAGACCAAATACGTTAAAGGTATTTCGTACTAATGATTATGTGAAGACGCAATCAAGTGAAAGCGTCACACCAAATTATATCGGTGAACTATTACTGCAACAAAAAGATTCATTGGAATCAATTTATTTGTCTGACGCTCATGGTCTTCGTTTGGTGAGTGTGCATTCATATAAAAAAGTTAGCAATGAGTCGATTCGCTACAATTTCAAGCCGGAGGATTTTCCAAAACTCACTTTTTATGAATTTAACTTTTGTAACTATTTAGTAGATACCTCGAGACTGCCAGTAGTATTTATACCTGTGGAGTGCCATAAAAACTAACTGAATCTCGATATACATAGATATTATTAACAAAGGAAAGTGTATATTGAACAAAAGAAGTATCGAAATCTGTAAAAGTAGAGGAAATAGCAGCATATATAAGAAAAACAGTAATTGAGGACGGATAATCGGATAAATAGTTATAGCCAAGAGCTCATGCGTATAACAGATATCTTGTATAGTTATTGAATATGTACATGTGAATATTTGCACTTTTAGTTTTGTTATATATATTGAGGTTGCAGTAATCTTCGTTTGAGCCGTCAAGATCTTTCTGTCATATCTGAAGGTGGTCCTTGAAAAAAATCAGTCGTGCTGTGTTGCACCAGTACTACTCTTTTCGCAACCAAAGATTCACATCTAGTTTGTTACACAGCACGTGAGAAATTTCCTCGCTAGATATCCAAATAATACCCTTTCTATTTACCTTTGGTATAAATTAGGGTATTTTCTATTTCTCTTTTCAATCGGATAGGGTGTTTTTACACTTAATTCAAACTAAATTGTACCAGATACTTTTGTAAATTAGTTTGAACAGAAAATGAAACCACTGTTCAACCTTTAAGACCATACGAACCTCCTTCTATCTAAAAACAGATTGTCGAAAGAAATTTTCTCAGCGAAACTTTTTCACCTCGTTCCACGTTCTAGCACTATTCTTTCTTGTGACAAGTACAATTGTTTAATATAATTTCTATATTTGGTTGAATTTGGATTGAATATTCCTACAAAGTTTGAAACAGAGATAAATCTAAACGGCTTCTTAATATATTTAACAATGATACACACATACTTACATTTTGGAACCTTCATACCAAATATCTGGAACTTCTAAAATATACCTTTCCATTGCTTCCCTAAATCTAGTACGATATTGCTTTGGAGTAACAACTGTTGGGTCTTTACCTCTTTTATTACCACCAATCAAATTGTTTCCCTTGACCCAATTCTCAACTTTCTTATCCCATGTAAAAGTTCGCAACCAATCTATGATACCAAGATACAATTTTTTAGAAGAATCATCAATTCCAATGACTAAACTATAATCCATCACATCCATTGCTGAAAGAAAACTAGTATCATTAAATAGACAACCACGTAATAATTTCTTCAGTTGTTGTTTGACAAATACTGGGGATTCGTAAATATATTCAATCATATTCTCATCCAATAAAACTTCATTTTCTTTACCAGTTTGTTGCACATGTCTATTTCTCATTGAACCTTTAAGATCAAAAATTCTTGTTGTCTTGTGATTATAAAATAAATTCTCCATAATTAAAAAGTCCATCTTGAATATTTTACCAGTTGTAGTGTTTCTAATTTGTACTTGATAAAATCCAAAGATTTTGGCAATTGCGGTAGTCAAAGTATTGAACATTGATTGACTAATGTATTTGAAATAAAATGGAGCAATTGACACAAATGATTCCAATTCCAGTTTTGATAATTCCTTCAAAATATATCTATTATCCAACGTCTTTAAAAAACTAGATCCACTTTTACCTCCACTAGATTGCCATTTAACACATCTACTAAGACTTTGAATAAAATTATCATTGTTACCACATGCATTCCGTAATGCTTCAAATTGTTCACTATAAAATATTTTGCATGATAAATTAGTGTTCCCATCAATAAATTGATATTTCAAATGATTTGATTTACTCTTTGTTAATATTGATTCTAAAGGATTCATATTGGTACCATCATTATTCAATGTCTTTTTAAATTTCCTCTCAAGTTTTTCAAATTGTGCCGATTTCTTCTTATTATCAACCCCAAATCCAAAATCATTTCTCTTATTCGCAGTTGGTGATTCATTTTCAGCTTCACGTTTCTGCGGAGCAATACCAATTTCTCCACCAGACCCAGAACCTGGAGCAGGAGCAGCTCCACCATCGCTACCAATAGGAGCAGCAGTGGCACCACCACCAGCTAATTCAGTCGTCGCATTTTCAAACAGTGATTGTTGTTCCTTCTCATCGTCCACTTTCTTAGATTCACCATTACTATCTTGTTGTTGTTGTTGCTGTGAATTCAGACTGTGCATACTTTCGCCCATTTTATTCATATCAAAGGCATTTTGAATTTTTTGTTTGTAATCATTTGAAGACAAACAAAATGCAACTAAAGAACTTGGTTCATCTTCTCGAACAATAACTTCTGAATCGGCAAATGTATGTTCATGCCCATCTAATGGATAATCCAATGGATCCCATAATGTTGCTGATCTATCTGCCCAGAAATTTGTTAATGACTTCAATAGTGATTGCTTCTCAGGGATATCCAATTGTTTGGAAAGTTGTTGAATTTCTTTTGGTGGTTCCTTTATAGGTTCTTCTCGTTTCAGTGCTGTTTCCTTATCTGTAGCAGCAGCTTTTTTCTTTTCGTCATCAGGACCAACAACATCTTCAATCTTGTTATATATTTCAACAATCGGTTGACTATCAAAAATAGGTTGTGCTTTAATTTTGGATTTCCTTTTCAATTCTCTTTCTCTTTGCTTAGAAAATTCCAATGAAATTTGATCATAATACATCTTATCAAAGAAATTTGCCAAATGAATAACTTTATTTTGTGATGGAATAACAGTATTCAGTGGTCTCAAGGACGAGTCCGATTCTTGATGTACCAATTGTGGAGCAGATGGAGAATTATCACCAGTCTCAGCAGTTTTATTCCATTTATTAATTCTTTCTGATATATTGGAATTCAGTTCATATAATGTACTTTGTGGGAACATTTTGGTTTCAATGGTAGATACCGATAGTCTTCTGGAAGAAGGGGAATCACGTGGCTTTCTAGGTATAAATTCAGGTGGTGGTACTTTGAGTGACTTATCTTCATCCAGTTTATTTGCATCATTTTCTTCTTTATCTTCAACCACTATAGAATCCTCTGAAATATCAGGTGTTGTTGTTTCTACAGCCTTCAAAAACCCTTCAGTATTGACTTCGTCACAAATTTCTACTTCTTTGGAATCATTGTCTTTGCTTTTATCCAATATTTCCTTATTATTGTCATTATACCTGTCCATCAAAAATTTTCGCAAATGAAATTGGGTAATTCGATTAACTTCGTTTTCACTAGGCAAATAAGTTTTTTCAAATTCATTAAATTCACTGTCCCAATAGACACCCAATTTTTGTAAATCTCTTAATATAACATTCAAAGCAAGATAATTAGTTGGTGTTATCATATCATAAATAGATTGTAATCGTCCATAAATGTTCTCTGTATGATCTTGTAATTTTACTTTCAACTCTTCAATTTTTTTAGTCCCATCTTCAGCTTTATCAAAAGTATCCAACTTCACTCGTTTTAATCTTTTCAAAACAGAATCAAAGAAACCTTCTGCTTTAGTCCTTATTGATTTATATGCTTCTATCTTCAACTTGATATCAATGTTAGCAATGAACTCCAATTGTTTCTTGGGTACCACAATTTCATAATTGTCTATAGTTGAATACTCAAGTCTAATTACCAAATTATTAAATCCAAAACACTTGACATAACTTTTGAAAAAATCATGCTTACAACCACCAACAACATTTTCACCATAGAAACTCAATTCAAAGAATTTACCAATTGATAAATAGTATGTTTCGTCACTCATAGCAATAATTGGCGTCTCGTAGTTACATTCTTTACAATAACTCCACATCACCCTTTGATTTTTACCTTGCATTTCCAGATTGTTCATACCTTGAATATCATATTTTTCAGTAATCAAATCAATTTTAGCATTGCCATGAACATAGCTTTTATAATGATCCAAATACATTTCTCCACATTCATTACAAACTTTGGGACTTTCTTGAAAGGCTTGATCCAAAAATAATCCAAAACATTTATCATTCTCAGTATAATAATCAATGACAATAATACCAGGTCCAGTACATGGAGTTGCATGTTTAATTGACACCGTCGAATGTAACAAGTGAATATTACAGTGGAATATTGGATACAATTGATAAGACTGATACACTCCCACGCAGTTGGACCAAATTCGAGCACGGCTATGGTAGTCATTAATTAACAATTTTAATCTCGATTCACTGGCCAATTTTAATATTCTTATCAAATCATCTTCTTTCCCTGGTAAATCCAATACTTTGTAATTAATTTTCAAGTCCTCTAACCACTCTTCGTCAACATCCTCCACAGTTGATAACTCTTGGATCCGACTATTCAATTGAAAAAACTTGTGATAAACATAATATGAATTAATTACATTTCGCAAAGGGGTTGGCAAAGAATACTCCACAGCAGGTGATAAACTAAGTTTTCTTTCATGGAAAAGTCTAATATAGTTAACAACTTCAGTAGAATCTAAATGCAATTCACAAGGTTTCACTTCTTCGCCATGATTATCTGTTACTTGATTAATCTCTTCCAATTTCTGATCAATTTCAACAAGTTTCGCATTTTCATTTCCTTCAAGGTATGACAACAGCAAATTATCAAATAAACTTTTTTCAAATCTTGCATTTAAATAACCTGGCAACAATGTTTCTGCGGCATACTTGACACTAATCAATGCATCTTCATCAGCACCTCGAATAGAAATTGTAAATCCCAGGTGAACATCACAACCAGTGAAAAAAACAAAAGTCTTAACAAGATCATGGTATCTATATCTCTTGACAGCAAATTTCTCACAAACTCCCAATTTACCCTTTTTGAAAAACAAATCATTAACTGACTGGAAAATATCCGCCTTCGTATATCTTGAAATACGTTCAATAACTTGAGGTTTAACGTTTGAAATCACTGTTACACCAGCCTCTTCTAACAATTTTTCTGCCAATCCACAGACAGAATCAGCAACAACGATAATGTCTGGCTCCAATGAAACTAACCTTGAAACCAAATTGGTAATGTACACAGATGCCTGGGCATGGATAATTCGTAAACTAATAAATTGTTCCTTCTGTTTCAAATACTCCACTGGAAACATAAGTAGTGCTATACGTGGTCTATCAATATTTGCTGCCATTTTTTTTGAATCAATGTTCTTAGTGATAAACAACCCATCAATCAATTCTGTTTGTTCAATACTTCCACCCAAAATCTTTTTAATTTTAACATATTGTCTAATATCCAAAGTGTCCGTCAACTTGATTTCATCGATATAATTCAACAGTTTGCTAAGTACCGAAACCCACCGATCCACATCAGTATCAATTTCTCCATCTTTCAAGGATTGGCGTAGAACTAAATCTAAAGTTTGTTTATATAATCTATCTTTATTATCCGCTGCGGTATCTTTCCACGAAATCAAGTCATGGGAATTTTCAGAGTTAATTAAATTATCATGTGATCCAAAATAATCATTTTGAGAATTGGAATTGTCCATGGCTGTACTAGCAGATATACGTGGTCCAAGTGGTGACATTTCTGAATCTAAGTTTTCAGAAAAAGAACTCATTGCATCAGATGCAGCTAACCCAGTTGTTAAATTGGAATAATTTGCACTTGGAGATGTTGGTGACTCTATCGGTGTTAATGATGAAGTATACTGAGCTCTTTGACTTGGGGACTCGAGAGTTGGTAGTCTCAAATTACTTTGTGATAAAATCAGTACATTTCTAGTAGCTTTACCTTGTCTTCGTGATCTTATACGTTGAAGCGAAGCATGCGCCCTAGCCCGAGATCTTAAAGTCTCTGTATGCTGTGTATTCGGACTCTCTGCAATATATCCCATCGTGTTTGGTTGAAACATGTTTGCAAGATTAGATGCTGCACTTGTCCCATGTGCCTTGCCAAATTGAGGAAATCCACTCTTAATTATCGGAAACTCGCCTAAAGTAGGAACTGCCACTTCAGTATGAGCATGTATAGGTGGTGGTTTGTGAGCCAAGGGAGTCGAACCATATCCATGTGAATCATTGAGTGAGGTGTATATAGACATAGCATGTTCATCTTCTTCGTTTTCAGATGCTCCTTTAAGTTTCCCATTTTCATCGTCTTCATCATCTTCATCTTCGTCGTCATCTGAATCAATGTTATCTGAATTTTTACCACCAAAACTTTGCATATCCCCAGGTTCAATTAACAGATCTTTCCTGTACTTTGGGCTATCATTTTTGGTGCCCGAGAGTACTCTAAAATTTAAAGATGGATTTCGTGTCAAAAAGTTATTATATGCTCCACCAAGGTTATCCAAACTGCGACTTGTAAGAATATTTGCATTTGCCATAGTAGGCGACAACCGATTTTTAATCCATGTCTTGTTTGAACTTGCTGCATCTGAACTTCCAGGTGATACATTTTGTTGCCTTTGGTGATAGTGGTGATGATGGTGGTGGTGATGGTGATGGCTATGCAAAAAATGGTTATGTTGGTGAAGTTGTGGCTGTTGCGGTGTCTGCTCTAATAATTGTTGCTGAACTTGTAGTTGTTGCTGAGGTTGTTGTGGTTGTTGTTGCTGTTGTTGTAATGCCTGTTGCTGTTGCTGCTGGAAACTAAGGTTGTTAGCTTGTTGATGCGACTGTGCTAAAGAGCCAACATTTACTGATGCACCATATGGAGTGTTACTTGATTTAAGAATGTTGGAGTTTATTAGCGAGTGTCTCATTAGTGGGATCTCAACCGCCTCCCCGGTTCTAGTTGTTGGAATGGCCATACGCGGAGCTAGTTTAGGATGAACCTTAAGGGATTCATCTGGATACACAAACTGGTTATTACTTCTTGATGGTGAAATAGAATTGTTTGTTGACAGGCTGATATCTGGAAACTTGCCTTCTCTTAACAGTGGTTTTCTGGAAACAGAATCTGTGCCTGCACTTTCTCTGTTCGAGCTCATTGACATTGATCTTATTCTCGATAATGGATGATTAGGAACAAGTAAATCTTCTGCTTTTGTTTTTGATAAATCTACCTCTTCAACAGATACATCTTTTTCCCCTTCTGAGTCGGAGGTTGAAGAGTCATCACTTAAATAAATAATAACGTCACTGTAACAAGGCTTACAAACTCGAAGCTTGTCATTATAAGGTCTTTTGGTGGATCCAGGTGGATTGTTTCTTTCATCTTTGTGCTGGTTGTAGGAGATAAACAAAGTGCAGTCTGAACAAAAGATTTGACCACAAAATCTGCAATGATGTTTTCTTCTAAATGCTGTAAATGGCCTAAAACAATTTAAGCAATCGGAAACAAAAGCATCATTCATCCAATATTTCTTTGGAATACCACCGTTTTTCAAAGGGTTTTCTGATGTTTTTTTAGGTTTCCTCTTCTTTCTCCTCTTTGAAGCAATGATAGAGGTAGCTGATGACGCAACTGCTCCAATATTTTGATGAATTATTGATCTTGCATTATCTAGCAACACAGCTGAAATGTGTGATGCCTTTTTCTTGGCGGCGCCAATGTCCTTATTCTGAAGTGCATGAAATGTGGAAATGGTAGGTGATTGACCAAGGCTAGTGGTAAAAGTAGGTCCTCGTTTGCTTTCTGCTTTAACTGGCGATGGTTTTGCAACTGATTCACTATACAATGACCCTAAATCATATTGCAATTGACTGTTGGCTTTTGAATTTGAACTCAAGTTTGATTCAGATGGATTTTCCATATACCCAACGTTAGCCTGTGGTGTTATTGAAGGTTCTGCTGAGCTATCCTGTCGCGTGGAATCCAGTTCATCAGCTGAATCATCAGATAGTTCAATGTCATTCGGTAAGTTATTAAATATAGATGATATCTTATTTTGCAATAATTTATCCTTGCCTTTCAAATCAGTAGTCGATTCCTTCTTCTGTATTTTAACCTCTGAGGTATTCTTGTCACCTAATGTGGAATCAATATCAACCGATGCCAGCGCAGTAACATTGACCACTGAACTGGTAGTACTATTATTTAATGATTGAATACGGGGGAATTGCATAGTAGAAAGTCGAAGTGTCTTGTTATCAGATGTTACTCGTGGTGTACGTGAATCATCAATCACAGAAGTCCGTAGAACTTTTGATGCATTTGCTGATAATGGTTGCTTCAGTATCAACAGTTTTTTATCAATTATTGATTCATTAGTCATAATGGATTGTTTATCGACAGGTGCCACGTTTGGTTCGCTTTTGGAATTAGGAGTGAATATACCCAACTTACTTGGGACATTCTCAGGTTTAATATCTAATGGACTGGCACTTCTTGATATTAATTTTTTGGTGTCATCTTTTGCTCGTGATCTTAGTTCATGCTTTGCAGGTACTTCGGATGCGATAGGTGTATCATCTATTTCATCGTTATTTGGTAGTGGTGGTAGGTTGACACTATTGGAGTTGAATTCATTGACACGATTATTGACTGGAGACAAGTTTGATATACTTTGCTTAGGTGAAGTGTAATTTTGGGAGTAGTTGTGAACAAGATTTGATGCATTGTTTGTTACTTTTCTCAAGGTCTGGGAGAGAAGCCCTGATATAGATTTAGTATTGTTCAATTCTGGATCTGGGATTGTTGGGAAAGAAACATAGTCATCCATTTTGTCGATTTTCAGATCTTCATCATCGCTATTATTGGTAGCTGTGGCGGTTTTTTCTAGCGTGGGTTGTTTTTGTAGTTGATTATCCATGTTTGTAGATTCGATGTTTGGCAACACGTCTTCTTGTGGCGATCACTCTTGTTTATTAGATACAGTTGGGTGAGCAGTTTTAAATTTGAATTCCTTCAAGTAATTGGGTTTTAGATGATTGAGCAAACACAAAATAAGAATATAATTGATTGAATGGATGAAATAAAGAAGATATGGGTTGTAAGATTATTGGCCAAGCAAGTGAAAACAACATGGATTGTTAGATAATTAATTATTTAACATTCTACTACAGGGACAGCTGGAGTCGTGTGTAGATGCACAAGAGTGTTTGTTATTATTTTTCTGTACATGAAGCGCCAACGCAACCAAAACCCAAACCCAGAATAAATAAAATTACAACGACAATGTTAATTAATTACGCGGGCGAGTACTATTTTTAATCTGCGATTAAAGTTAATTGTTGCAGTAGTGCGTGCAATTTTGTAAGAAACTTAGATCGAGTGAGTAAGTGAGCAAAGGAGAAAGACAGACAAACCTAACAAACAGAGAACCGAAAAAAACACACTGCCAAAATTTTTTTTTGATTTTCCAACAAAGTAAAGATTGTTCGTTAATTTATTTCAACAAGAAAGATCTCTAGCAATCATACTTATTCTGTTAAATTTCTTTCTTAACTATAACACTCTATTGTTTGATCAATTGAAATAGAGATTTAGATTCTTGTTAAGTTCCCCCATTTCCTTAACACACAACCCTTTTATTTTTTTTTTGTTTTTGACAAACTACCACCATGTCCACATCCGGTTTGCAAAGACGTCGTGGAGGGAAACAATCAACACCCAAACCTAGAACATCAGACTCTTTTGATGAAGATAATTCCCCACTGAGTCCTACTCAACCAGACCATAAAATAGGATACGATGATAAAGATATAAAAGACCCCAGCGTTTTGAAACAACCGTTGTTAACTTTAATGGAAGAAGTTTTATTAATGGGATTAAAAGATAAGGAAGGATATTTGTCATTTTGGAACGATAATATTTCATATGCTTTACGTGGATGTATATTGTTAGAATTAACATTCCGTAACAAAATTACATTAGTCAATGATCCAGCAAGACGTCGTTTTGAATTGAGTGATAGATTGGTTGAGGTTATAGACTCAGAACCAACTGGAGAAGTGTTATTAGACGAAGCTTTGAAAATTATGAAAAACGACGAGAGTAATTTATCCGTCACGAACTGGATTGACTTATTAAGTGGTGAAACATGGAACTTGATGAAAATTAATTATCAGCTAAAACAAGTGAGAGAAAGATTAGCCAAAGGTTTGGTGGATAAAGGTATCTTGAGAACAGAACGTAAAAACTTTTTCCTTTTCGATATGGCTACCCACCCTGTTGCTGATAAATTGTCCAAAGAATATATTAAGAATAGAATTTTAAATTTATTAGTGCTGAGGAATGCTGATTTGGAATCTGTCGCTAATGAACAATTTCCAGCAGATACATCATTTAAATATTTGAGATCTATATCATTAGTTTGCGGTGCATACGCTGCCAATGTTTTGGAAAATGTTTTATTATCCTTGAATTACGATAAAAGAGACCAAGCCTTCGCTAGAGCAGATGAATTATTGGCCGACTTTAGCGAATATCCATTTAATTTATCTCATCAAAGTCCACTTGGTTTGGGATTGAACTTGGGTCAAGAAGTTAGTGATGAAATTGAGAAGTCGTCTGCAAGTGAATTGCAATTAGAATTGGTTGCTGCTGTCTTGAGTGTTTTTGCAAGAATGGATTCAATTCTCTAGAGAGATAGATTAGCTATTGGTTAGTTTGTTTTCTTCTTTTCTTATTATTTTTTTTTGTCTTACAATGAAGTTACTGTTAGTCAATTGCCGGAGCAATTGAGTATATTTCATTTGCATGGTACATTTATCAATTTTTTGTTTTTCTATGATTGCAACTTCTGTTTGATTTTTCTCCCTAAGTTATCATTTCCACCTTATTCCCACCACTCCTTCATAAAATTCCCCTTTTGTATATGTATATGTATAGAATATTTATATACACCAAATCACCTTTTTTCAAGTCTCGTATCCTCACTTTAAGTACGAACTGCAATACTTGATATTGTTTTCTGTTTTATCAAGAGCACATACACCACCCAATTGCTCTACAAAGTTTTGCACCAAGGAGTCGTTTTCTGAAAAAGCAATATCACCTGCTGAATCCCACCACATACCACCACCCAATTGTTTCAGTCGTACAAAGCTACCTTTAATCCGAGCAGATTGGGCACTATCATATGTGACAAGTTGACGACGTTGTGAATCAAACTTGACAGCACCTACTTTTCTTGAATCAAAATGCTCCTGGCTAAATCCTTCACCAAATTTATTGTAGTCAACCACATCATTCTCAAGACATCCAGGTGCTCTTTCTTTTGTAAAAGGTATACCAATTTCTAATTTGTCTACCCCATGGAAAACTCGTCCATACATTGGCATCCCCAATATCAATTTACAAGGGTTCACTCCCCTCAGAATATAAGTTTGTACAATATCCGAAGCATTTAAGGAATTATCCCCATTGTTACCAAACAAATTGGAATGATAGGCAGTTTTGGAAGACCAGCCTTCACCAGCAAAATCATAACACATCAAGTTCCAAAAAGACAAGTATTTATCCATTTCTTTGATATTCAAAACCGCAATGTTGTCACCTCCCCCTGGTGCAGCAACTGTAAGAATATATTTGGTATCCAATTTACTTCTTAATCGGGCTAAAAGTTCTACCAATTTGGTGGCTTGTTGGGAATCTTTCGGATACTCCCAATCAATGTCTATACCATCAAATCCGTATTCTTCAACAAATTGAACTGCACTATCAACAAAGTTGTTAAATTTGGTTTCATTACAAACAATGCTTTCAAATAAATGAGAAGTCCCCCACCCACCAATTGACATAATCACTTTCAAATGACGATTTCTCTTCTTCGTCTCGTAAAACTGTTGCAAGTTACCAGTTACTGATTCGTTAGGTTTTGGTTGTGGCATTTGCAAATCACACCATTCATCACTAAATTTGACCCTACCTGTTGCTTCATCAATCTGAATAAATGCGTAAAAGACATGAGTGTAATATTCAATTGGCAAGTCCTGTGGAAAGTGCTTTTTCTGATACACTGACCAATTTGAAAAATAAACACAAGTTTTGAAAACAGGAGTCAGTTCGTGGTGTTGGAGTCTGTGTTGAAACTTTTCCATCATTCGATGACACATTACTGGTTTAATAATATAGGAACAATTATTATGGAGAAAACTTAAGAATTGTGAACAATTCACTAGGAGGCGGTGGTGTTGGCAGTTTGGTATTTATGTGTGTGTTTGTGGGGGCGGAGATTTGCAGACAAAAAATTAGTGAGCGTAATAAATTGTCTTTTGCTGGGTCGGCAAAACGATAAATATATAAAGGAGGCAAAATTCTATCTTTTTTTTTTCATATCTTTCCCCATTCTAGTAAAATTCACATAACAAACTAAACCAAATGCCATTGGAATTGCCTTCTGATATATCACTGAGTATTCCTCCCAATTCAAAAATTTACAAAGATGATTGTATGTACTCATTCGACACACCTGAGAATAATGCCTTAGGGTTGGATATTGATCTCAAGTCATATAGAGCATACTCAAGAAATGAAGTACATAATTACACCAAGGAAAATTACGAAAGAACTGGGAACTATTTGTATTTGAATATTAATAAGACGTTGAAACCTCAAGATGAAAGAAATAAATTATTATATGATGACAATGGAGAAAAGAATTCGAAAATTCAGAAATTGGAAATCAAAAACGTCTCTGATGATGATTATTACAACACCAAAATAACTGTATATGATGTTAAAAATAACAAATCTTACAGTAGATTAGATTTGAGTGACAAATTCAACCATTTAATTGATCTCATTCTTACTGCCAATTCTTCAGCCACCGAAGATGAAATTCAACAATGGGAACAAGAAATCGTTCCTTGTCCGCACTCAATTGATGTTCAACAGTTTGAAAATGATAACTTAGATTTAACTAAATGTAATGAATGTGACTTGCGTGAAAATCTTTGGATATGTTTACATTGTGGAGTATTGGGTTGTGGCAGACAACAATACGGCTCCAGTTTGAAAGGGAATGGACATGCATTGTCGCATTATGAATTGACGCAACATCCGGTAGCTATAAAATTGGGATCATTATCAGCTGATTCCGAATCATGCGATGCATACTGTTATCAATGTAATGATGAAGTCAAAGTTCCTAACTTAAGTGAGAAATTACACAAGTTTGGTATTGATTTAAATACTGCTGTCAAGACTGAAAAATCATTGATTGAATTAAATATCGATCAAAATTTAAATTGGGATTTTAAATTAGACGGGGTAAATGGTGAAAAGTTGCCACCTGTTTATGGAAAAGGTTTAACTGGATTTCAGAATTTGGGGAACTCTTGTTATATCAACTCTGTTCTTCAAGCACTTTACACATTGGATGGATATAAAGAGTTCTTTACAGGTAAACAATTTCCGAATGTTGATAATCCTGCGGAAGACTTGACCAGTCAATTGATAAAGATTTATGATGGATTGTGCAGTGGCAGGTACTCTGTGCCTGGTTCGTTGAAGGGTGATGATTATCAATTGGGGATTAAACCATCTACTTTTAAAAAATTAATTGGAGAGAATCATCCTGAGTTCAAAACCCAGAAACAACAAGACGCTTTTGAATTCTTGTTGTATTTTCTTGATACATTGGATAATTCATTAGGGTTGACATTGAATAAAGAATTAAAATTCTTGTTAACAAATAAAGTTTTATGTGCTAATTGTTCACATGGTACTTTATCGAATGATTTGGTGGATAATATTTCAGTTCCTATTGAATCTACTGTGATTGGTAAAGATGACGATGGGAAAAAATTATACAAAGAGATTGAATTAGTAGATAGTTTCAAGAATTATACGTCCCCAGATCCTATTGAAGGGTATAATTGTGAGAACTGTCAAAGGCAACCGGGACTAGCATTCAAGTCAACTGGATTCAAAACATTCCCCAAAACTTTAGTAGTCAATGTTCAGCGAATCAAATTGGACAACTGGGCTCCTGTTAAAGTAGATGTACCTATAAAGATTCCGTACGATTTAGATTTATCCAAGTTCAAAGCTCCGAAATTTGAAAGTGGTGAGGTGCAAATTGAGAAGAATGAACTAGAAACGAATTCAAATACATTTGTCCCTAACGAAGAAGCCATGTCGACTTTATTAAGTATGGGATTCCCGGAACCAAGATGCATAAAAAGTTTATACCATACTGGTAACAATAACGCAGAAGATGCCATGAATTGGATTTTTGCCCATATGGAGGATGCTGACATTGATGCACCATTCAATCCAACTGACGCTAGTTCTGGTCCTGCTGCTTCTAGTAGCCTGGGTCCTTCGCAAGATTTGATTGACAATGTTGCCGCTATGGGTTTCTCAAACCAGTTGGCTAAAAAGGCATTGATTTTGAACAATAATGATATAAGTGCCGCTGTTGAATGGTTATTTGCTAACCCAGATGACAATGGTATACTTGACGAACAAAGTTCACCAGTTGTTAATGTAAGTCAAGAAAAATCAGATTTAATTGAGAAATTGAAAGGTGCTCCTCCTCTGCAATCTGGAAAATACCAATTACAATCTGTAATATGTCATAAGGGTACTTCGCCTCATACTGGTCATTATGTTGTGTTTGTAAAGAAATTGATTGGAAATGAGTACAAGTGGGTGTTATTCAATGATGAAAAGGTTGTGATTTGTGATGAAAACAATTTACAAGATATTCAGAATAATGCCTATGTTTATATATTTCAAAAAGTAGAATGATAGTTTGTAAGTACTTGTTTATTAACAGAATGTCATATAAAGGTGAGACTTTTGTATTTGATATTACTTGTAGGATGATAATGGAGAAACGTGGACTGGAAAAATTATACGGCAATATGACTAAATAGAAGTTCCGTTTTTGTGGCAGGGTTATGTTACGTCGATACCCAGTACCGTCACCACGGTGTCAACCGTGGTTTGTGCCCGTGTTCGTTGAAACTCTGATTTGCCCTTCCCAGCCAATCTAGTAGTGCATAAAACAGCTTATTCCAATATAAAGGTGACTAATTCTAAATGTTCGGTTTTGTGTCGTCGACTCATTCCAGCGACAAAAAAAAATTAATTGAAAAGTCGTTGCATTTGGACTTTGGAAAATTTTCACTCGTTTTTCTCTTTCATATAGATCATTCTTGTATATATACTTTATATCTCAACTTCAACATATACTCGTATCATGTTTATTACAAACGAACACGTCGGTGATAGAACCCGTATGGAAGATTGGAGAAGTATGTTTAACCAAGATTTCCTGAAGTTTCGGAGATCTCACTGCCAAAAAATGACTGAAAAAAAATTTATTTTTGATTGCAAAGGTTTTGGAATATATATATACTAACAACCCCCAACCAATAGTCCGTGGTTACGACCCGTTAACCCCTCCTGATCTTTTACAACATGAATACCCTTTAACACCAGAATCCCAAAAAACTATAGTAGAAGGTAGAAATGCAGCCTGCGACATTTTAAATGGTAAAGATGACAGATTGATCATTGTTATTGGACCTTGTTCAATTCATGATCCACAAGCAGCTTTGGATTATTGTGAAAGGTTATATCAAGTCTCAGAAAAACACAAAGGTGAATTATTGATTGTTATGAGAGCATACTTGGAAAAACCAAGAACTACCGTTGGTTGGAAAGGTTTAATTAATGATCCAGATATTGATGGAACTTTCCATATAAATAAGGGGTTGAGAATTGCCAGAAAGTTGTTTGTTCAATTGACTTCAAAATTACCAATTGCTGGAGAAATGTTGGATACCATCTCACCTCAGTTTTTGTCTGATTTATTCTCAGTTGGTGCCATTGGTGCAAGAACAACCGAATCTCAATTGCATAGAGAATTGGCTTCTGGTTTAAGCTTCCCGGTTGGTTTCAAAAATGGTACTGATGGTACTTTGGGTGTTGCTATTGATGCGTTAAGAGCAGCTTCTCATCCACATCATTTCCTTCTGGTCACGAAGCCAGGTGTCGTTGCTATTGTTGGAACGGACGGTAATGAAGATTGTTTTGTTATTTTAAGAGGTGGTAAAAAGGGAACTAATTACGATGCCAAATCCGTTCAAGAAACTCAAGCAGACTTGGTCAAAGCCAAGGTCGTCACTGAAAGCAAACCAGGTCCAAGAATTATGGTGGATTGTTCTCATGGAAACTCCAATAAAGATCACAGAAACCAACCTAAAGTTGCCCAAGCTGTTGCAGATCAAATATCTTCAGGGGACAAATCTATTTGTGGGTTGATGATTGAAAGTAATATCAATGATGGTAGACAAGACGTTCCACCAAAAGAACAAGGAGGTAAAGATGCTTTGAAATATGGTGTTTCCATTACTGATGCTTGTATCGGTTGGGAGTCCACTGAATCAGTGTTGGAAATATTAGCCAATGCAGTGAAAACAAGAAGAACTTTGTAGTTTCCTTGGCTTTTGTAGTTTGAATTTTTGAAATTTCCCAAAATTCCAAGAATTAAATAAAAAAAAAAATTAAGACAATATGTAATACATAATATAAAAGTATTTTTTTATACAATCATACATCAAATGGATATTTACCTGATAACATACAGTGTGTGGGATCTCTCGACATTTTGATGTTTAACAAACCAAGTCTCAAGAATTTCCTAATCTGTCACTATCAAAGCCGCGCATTACCATACACTACACAGTTGTCTTAACTATTTTTTTTTTTGTTTTTTGCTTTGTCTGATTTCAACATGCCTATATTTTCGAAATTACTACTACTACTACCACATTCTAATTGATACTGAAAGACATTGAAACTTCATAAATTATTTATTAAGTCGATTTAAATTTGAAATTCATCAACTAAAAGATTCAAAAAAAGATTTTGTAATCTAACACCCGCTGGCAAATGAGATCATTTATCAAATCACATAGGAAAAATGATTCCAGTATATCAGGCACATCAGATGGGCTTCTACTAGATCACCACAGCAACAATGATAGCCGTTCAAATACAAACAGTTTGGTTTCAGGATCAGATGAATACCATCCTCCAGTGTCATATAGTAACCGTTCCTCAACCACTCCTGTACCTTCACCAAAAATTCAACAACATTCACAATACACACCACCACAAGCAGGACAGTCAAACTCATCGAGTATGAGTTCCCCGAAAAAGCTATTGACTCCGATAAAGAACTTATTTACATCATCTTCGCATTCTAAGTCCTCGGTGACCACCCCAAGTTCGAATGAAAGTTTTGGACACAGTATAAGTGGTAATTCTCCAAAGGAATCTAAAAATAAACTTCGCAAACATAAACGAAGTCGAAGTCACATGTCTGGCTCTAAAGAATTGACAGAACTACCGGAGGAGCCAATAAATAGTCTATTTGATAACAAGACATATGCAAAGATAAAACCATTTGAACACAGTAGGCCACAAATAAAATCTTCCAAATCCGCATCATCATTAATTGCATTGGCTTCAGAACAGAGTAGTGGGCAAAAGATGCAACGACTGAGGTCTACATTGCTTAGTACTATTATGAGGAGCAATTCCAAAAAGAAAGATAAACCGCATTTAAGATCAAAGAATATAACGTCACTTCCTTTACCTATTAAAAGTAGTCTTGCTCCTGAGTTGGGACCACCTATTTCATTGTCACATACTTCATCTTACAAATCAAGTGATCCATCTATTACAGAGAGTGAAAACCAATTTCATACAAAGCAAGTAGTGTTTGATTCATTGCCAGATCACAAAAGTGTTAAAAATAAAGAACGATCCAAAAAAGTAATGGCTTCTGATCATGCAAATGCAAAAACTGAAGTTGAAGATACTCAAGAAGATGGTGTTGATTATGATGAGGACGATGATGATGATGCGTCATCTCAGTTTTCATTTGTGCAGGATATGAAAGGTGGACGTAATACTTCTGTAAAGTATTATAAGACCAAAATTTTCAAACCAAAGATCGAGGTCGACGAAGGTGGCATTCTGAACACCTTTAATGAACATGATTTAGGTTATGAAGTTGATGAATTCTCCGATTATGATTATGATAATAATGGAGGTGACTTGGATGATGACGACTACGACGAATTTGGAGGGTACGAAGAAGAGGACAACCTTCAGTATAACAAATTATTTGACAACGAAAGTGATGATTGTTCAGAAGGAACAGGAAACAAATTGGATGACAATGATAAGGAGATACAAACAGAGGAGGTACCCAAATCAAGTCACAAAGAATATGCAAATGATGTACGAGACTTGATTCCAGATCTTGATGAACCGTTGTTCCCAATTGATAGCACACCCCAAACAAGAAATAAATTCAACAGGTCGTTTCATTTATCAATAATGGGTCCTAGAATTCCAACTCCTAGAGATAGTCCTGCTAAATCGAATTTTGAAGAAGATATCTTGGAAAACTATCTTGATTTCAGTGATCTGCCTTCGGTTAATTCCAATAGCAGTCTACCAGATCAAAATGATTTTAACACAAACAATTTTGAGTTATTTGATTTAAATAGTCCTATAATCAATGGATTAACAATTGGAAATAACTTGCGTCATCGAGCAAGTCGTCATCTCGATTTCGCTAATGCGAATCGTTTGTTTATTCATAGGAAACCCGTTGATTTTTATGATGACTCTTTGAATAGTTCAATTCCTCAATTGAAGAATGGTAATTCAATCAGGTATTTGCATGCGTTCCATGGTTCATTTGAAGATGGTTTTGATAGTACTATCAACGACAAAGTTAAACAATTTGAAGACTTTTCTAAAAATCGTTCTGTGGATGGAAAACCCAAGAAAGTGGTGGGATTGGCTATTTCAACAGAAAAGTTTGAAGAACCAAAATTAATGAAACAAGAAAGTGCACCCACGATTAATTCTACAACAAGTGATGTTTCTGAACCGAATAGTGATGCTCCTAGCAACTCCACTGGTTATTCCACGTCAAATTCAGTTCAAAAACCTGCCTCTATTAAACAGGATTCTGTTAGACAATCAGTAAGTGATATGATGGCGGTGCTAGGCAATTTTGAATCTCCTTCGTCCAAGCAAACACTGCTTAATTCAGAATCATCTTCTGTCAAAACAGCAACGCCGTCGGCAATATCTCCAGATCAATTGAATAGCAATCAAAGAAATTCAATAGTAAACATGATGGGTATTTTGAGTAATTTGCAATCACCTTCTATTCAGAAGCCAATGACAGCAACTTCTCCAAATGAATTGAATACTGCTCAAAGAAATTCCATTGTCAATATGATGAGTGTTTTGGGGAACTTGGAATCGCCGGGTTCCAAGACGGTGGGGTCAAATTCTCCGAATAATTTGAATACCAACCAAAGAAATTCCGTTGTGAATATGATGAACGTTTTGGGCAATTTTGAATCTTTCAGTTCCACAGCAGCAGCGGGGCCAACTTCGGCAGATAAATTCAATGAGAATCAAAGAAATTCCGTTGTGAATATGATGGGTGTATTGGGAAAATTAGAAGAGAATGCTGGCGAAGAGAATAATCAGTCACTGGAGAAATCTGCTCTGCAATTGAGAAATTCTGTTGTTGGAATGATGGATTTGTTGGCTAATTTGGAGACAAATGACACTAAGGCATCAAAAGAAGACCAAGAACCTGAGAACCATGATTCCAAGAATGTAAGAGATTCAATTTTAGGTATGATGAGTTTATTATCCAACATGGATCCAAATGCTAGTGAAGCGGAAAAACAAGACAATAGACAATCTGTTATTGAAATGATGTCAGCTTTATCTGCACTACAGGAACCTGAAACTGGTGACGCTTCTGAAAAGGTGGTGCCAACAAACACCTTGAAACCAGTACGTGAAGAACCGAAACGGAAGGCTTCGTTTAAAAGATACTCGTGGTTCAACAGTCAAGAAAATTTGGTGCAAAAGGGGAAACTACTGGTTAAAGAATGTGACCCAACAGATGACGCAGATAAATACAACACTTCATTGGATCAGGATTTGTTGGATGAGATCAATCAAATACCAGATGACTTTGACTTTGATCAAAAAAATCAACAACAACTAGAAACAGACAATTACAAACAACTATCTAAAGAACGTTCTGGGTTTTATCGATCCAATTCATACAACAGGAAACCGAAGAAAACAGTTGTTTCAAATCAATTTTTATCAAATAAAATTGAGACTTTGAATAAAACAGTCACGTTTTATAACAATTCTTCGTCTCCATCGTCATCGTTTGTATCACGAAGTCGCAGTATCAGCAGGGGTCCATCTACGAGATCCATGAATTCATTTGCTTCCGTTAATGAAGAGGAGAACGAAGCGGAAGAAGACGAATATGATGATTTGATAAAAGAAGTCAATGAGGATTCATCAAACCAATTCCAATTCACTGTTGAACCGTATAAGTCTACGGACTTGCTAACAATAACTGAAAATTCAAACACGCCGCGCGGTTCATCATATAGGAGAAATAGTAATAGATATAGGTGAGTACAGTATAGATAAATTAACAGGTTTTATTAAAATATTTAAATGGAGTTATATAAACTTTTTTAGCTATAAAACAAATTACTATATTTCTTTTTCACTAATTTTCCGTTGTTGCATAAATGAGCTGAAATCATACTTGTCGTTAGTGGCATAATCAAAGTAATGAGATTCAACTGGTGGCATACTCTTATGTTTTATGTTTTGTTCGTTGATTTTAGAATTTTGTGCTACTTTGTTAGACAATTTTTTGTTCGGAATCGATTTCTTGGGTGGTTGGATTCTATTCGATTGATAACTTGAACATGATGAAGCAACTGATCCGTTTGAACGCTTCACATTTAGATCTTTGACGCATTGAGGAATAGGTGTTTGTGTTAATTGTGCTTTGGAAAAGGATGAAGGAGCTGGACCTCTTGCAAATGATGCATTTGATGAATTAGCAGAACGATTTCTAAATAACCAAGTATTATTTCTATATTTGGAATAAATACTCATCAATTCATCATAATTCTCCGTCTCATCTTCATCTACTAATACAACTTCAACGTCTTTACCTTGGATCTTTTCTGTAATGGACTTGTAAGATCTATTTGAATTTTTCCTTCCTAGCACGTGAACAATATCATATTTTTCTTCAGTCAAATCTATAACCACACTTTCGGTATCTGAATCCTCGTCTTCTTCTTCTTCATTACTTTTGGTATTTGAACTGTTTTGATGCAAAGTATTGGCTGCTAAACCGGTATCAGGTGTTGACTCTGGAACAAAATGTTGGGATGTGATTCTAGGGTTGACAAAAGGACTTCCAAAATCATCATCTTTAGAGTTTGATTCTTTGAAATCAACTGCATAATTTATCTTCCTTGGTGGTTCAGCAACTTTAATGTTGAAAAATTCATCATCAGTTTTGTTTGCTGGAGGTACGACTTTTTGTGGTGATTTTTTAATTGATAGCGGTTTAGTTTCTGGCAGTGGTGAATATGATTTGTTCTGTATTTGACGGTCAAGTATCTTCTTCTCGGTTCCTTTATTTAGCTCTGTTTCTTTTCTTTCAAATGACGCTATCGTACTTGTAACATCCTCTGATTTATTTCTTGAATGTCCAACATTGTTGACAAGCTTCTTTATATCAAAATTGATATCAAACATGGATTTACGCCTAGCATGTTTTGCTGGAGACGATCTTCCCGGTAGTAATATATTACACTCCAATTGAGGTTGGTTGATTGGTATTTTTCCAAATGATGGGTTAAGGTTACATTCAAAGTCAGCTTCAGAGTCTTCACCATAAAAATTATATTGCTGTTTCAAATGTTTAATTGCATCTTTACCTGGTACACCAATCTTCATATCGGAGTTACTTTCAGTTTCAACTTCTGAGACTGTAATTTCCGTCATCACGTCTGAAAATGTAGTTCCATTATATGAAGAAGGAGCCACTGACGAATACTCATCAAACACTCTTTTATCTGACAAATCTGGGATTTCAATTTGACCATTCCTAGAATAGAAGCTGTACCGTGCTTTGCTATTGACATCTTGCGGTACTCTCAATTTAGCTTCTTGGGTGTTTGTTGAATTTTGGTTATTATTTGGAAAGTAGAATGACCTCCCAGCACCTGTATTGTCAAAATCCTTCACTTTCAACATGTCTTCCTCTTTCGTCGAGCTGACTTGTCTACTAATATGTAATGGTTCTGTTTCTTCCTCTTCTTCTTCTTCTTCTTCTTCTTCTTCTTCTTCTTCTTCTTCTTCTTCTTCTTCTTCATTTTCCTCTTCTGTATTCGACCCATCACTAGTATCAAGCCACGATCCATCGTCACTGTCTCCGGCTACTATTGTTGAAATTTTCGGTGGCGGAAGCATGTTTCTTTTGGTGACTTTGGATTGCTTAGGCATAGATTTAAGTCTTAAATCAACTGAACTTTGTAAAGAGTCCCAACTAGTTGCACTTCCATGTGATTGAGAAGATGATGTACTTGTTGAAGAGACTTTTCTATCATTTTGATTAACAACCAAATATTTCTGAGTTGGAGCTGTTGTGGCTGGTTTCTTAATTTTGGAAATATCCGATTGTATGCCCTTCACGTTCCCCTCGCTGATTGGTTCAATTTTTAAATGTGCTTGAGGTTTATGTTGGTATATATTTAGTAAACGCACTTTCTCGGTTGGTGGTGCCATTGATTGTATGTTTGATATTTGGATGAAATCACCGACTGAGCTGAAAGTGGTAACGGAAGAAACTAGGGATTCGTCGCTAAAGCTTCTTTTATGAATTTTCAATGGCTGACTAAAACTCTGAGTTGGAGGGTTTGAAACGGTTAATAAATTCAAATTAGTTTCACGTTGAGATTTAGGCATTGGTTTAGTCGTTGATGCAATTGCTTGTGCAGGTAGATCTGGTAAAGATTTGTTGTATTTGAGCTTCGCTTTCACTTCCGATTTTTCTTGAACTGAAGTTTTAATCTTGGTATGTGGTAAATTGGCAATATCTTTTGTGTTGACTTGTATATTAGTTTGGACTGTAGTTATATTAGTTGTCACTAGTGGTTGTGATCTGATAACTTGTGGTTTAATTGGGGTAGGTGCTATTAATTCCAGTTTAGGTTTCTCTATCGCCATTGGTACGGGACGTACTTTACTCAAAACACTTGAAGCTCTTGATCCATAATGAGACATCTCTTCAATAATACTTAATTCATCTGCATTTCTTGATAAAAACCCTTTATTTGTAAATTTCGAATTTTTGCTAGAGGTTGCTGGTGGAGGAACTGGTCTTTTTGACAAAGCAATTTTCTTATTCAATTCATCTTGGTACAGTAAAGACATTCCAAGTATACTATCTTCAATCTCATCGGTATCAGATTCCAGTGATGAATCTAATTTTTCATACCCATTTCTAGTGTAAACTAACTTTGTCTGTTTCGGTTTTGTTGGTGAGTTTGATCTTGAAGAGTCTAATGATCTTGTAGGTGAACCACATCTGCTTCCCTGAGGAGACGATATAATTGATGAATTGGCAGAATTTTCAGCAGTTGCATTTACTGAACTCAATTTTGGGGGCAATTTTAATGTGAAAGGTACTGGTATGACATATTTGCTGTTGTTTGCTGAAGGTGAGTGTGTGGTGACAATATGTAATTTTTTGGCAATAGGTGATCTGGCGGCCTGCTTCAATTGCTCTTGAGTTAAACTGTTTGAACTGACAATTGTTCTTATATCATCATCCACCAGTGATGAGGTGCGAGATCGACTATCAAATAAACTTGGAGGTAAACTGTATCTGTTCTTGTTTGGCGAAGATGATCTCGATGTTCCTTCCAGTAATGGATTTTTTGAAAGATTTGTAGGAATGCTCAAGTCGTCTAGGGATTTCCCTTGTGGTGCCTTACTTGACATCTGAGGTGCAATTGTGATCTATTGAAATGGGTGCCTGGATCTTGAATGATACTAAAAAACAAACAAAAAAAAATGAAAATAGTTGTAGAAAATTAAAAATAGTAATGATGAGGGAAACAAAGAAAGAAAACTGTTGTTCTTAAGAACCATAATCAAGGCTGGTTGAATTGTGATGTGAAATTTTACAATCTAGATTAAAAAAAATATTGTGTGATTGGCGCTACCATTTTCTTTGTTTACATTTTTCCTATTTAGGAAATTCAATGAAACTTTTTAGTCTCTTTTCAAATTCTAAGGCCCATTATCAATTCTTTTTAGCAAGGAAGTTGCCGTGCAGTTTTAGTTCGAGATGTTGCAGAGAGATGAAACTAATGATACGTTTTGCGTAATGAGTTGTATTATTTCCTCGGCGAACCCTATCCAACCGTAATTGGTTTCCCGTGGTTTATCAGTAGAAGAGGGGTGCGAAACCACCTATTTTCATTTTTTGCTTTTCCTAGCCCACGTTGACTTTTCCACGTTTTTATATAGAGCTTTTTCTGCAATAAAGTTGAAAAAATCTAGTATCTAGTTTTAAATAGCTCTTTAATCTATCCCCTTGGTTTCTGTACCCTTGAAAATCCCTCTCTTCTGTTTGTGTAAAAAGACTACAAAATAGGGTCTTATCTCAGTATTACGTGATCTTTTTTTTTTTTCTTGTTGCGTAATAAATTTTAGCAACCAATTTCATAACCATTTCCACAATTCAGATTTATGACAATAAATCAATCAATCCATTGAATTGAGTTGAGAGAGAATCCCGTTGTGCTGGTTATTTACAAACTGTATTATGATTCCTAGTTTAAAGGAACTTCGAGTGCTGACAAGATCCACCAACAACCGTCATGATACTTCTTCCAATTTAGAGATACCAACCTCACCAACCTCATCATCAATCAAAGACGGAAGTCATATATATTCGAACCCTGTAACTTTGTTATCAAGAAAAAACTCTAACAGGAGTTTTTCAAGTTTTTCCATAAAAAGTCCATTGAGTGAAATTCAGCTGAATGCTTTGAATTCTGCAACTTCCAGTAGCAACTTCGATTACACTTTTTTGAAAAAAACAGGCTTAAGCTGTTTGCCTGACCAACGTGAAAAAATCTCATCAATAACAGGTGGAAATTTCACCATCATGTTAGCTGGTGCTGGTGGAACCGGGAAATCAAGCTTTCTTAATACATTGTTCGGTAGTGAGTTACTCAAAGATGAAACTTCGGATGTTGGGCAGTGTATCGACGTCAACAGGTTTGAATTGATTGAAAATAACTTTAGGCTAGACTTGCAAGTCATTGAGACTGTTGGTTATACCAATTCATGCGATAGAGTGGCCAGTTGGGTTTCTTTGTGTAACTTTGTCGATGATCAGTTTAAAACCTATCTTTATCAATCTAGACAGCCACAGAGGTCCAACTTGAATAGCTCAAGAATAAACTGCTGTCTATACTTTTTGAATCCAACTACTCGTCTGATTTCAAACTTAGATATCGAATCAATGAAATCCTTATCTGTAAGAACAAATTTACTTCCTGTGGTAGCCAAAGCGGATATGTTGACAGATTTTGAGTTGCAAAATTTCAAAGTTTTGGTCAACAATACGTTGCGGGAATACGATATTGATATTTGCCAGCACTTGACTGATACAAATTTGTTAACTGAGATAAAAGAAAAAATTCCTTTTAGCATTATTTCATCGCTGGTCAATATGGAAAAAATAGGTGGTATGGTAATAAAACGTCGAATGTATCCCTGGGGTGTAATTCAAATTGAAAATGAATTGAATTGTGACTTTATGTATCTTCGAAAATTACTATTGCTGGAAAATATGTTGGATTTTGTGGCCTCTACGGAGGATTATTATGAGCAATTTAGAAGTAATTATTTGAGTACTCATTTAGTTGGGGCATCTGCTCATAGGTCAATGACAGAATACAACCAAACAGATTTGGTCAGGTCCCCTCGTGATAAGAATCTCAATCGAACCGATAAGCATTTAACTGTCAAACAGATAGAGAAACAAGTGGATGATCGATTTTCCAAGTATTGCCAAGAGCAAAATAATAGATTGAAAACTTGGAAAGAGTATTTAATTGATCAACAGGAAAAATTACAAAGTGAAATTCATCTGTTAGCTGGCAAGAAAACGGAGTTACAAATGATTATTAATAATTATCAAATAGTTGGTGAAGATCCTCAACCAAACTTGGAAAATGGCTATAATAATGGTTATGATACAAAACAGAATAATAGTGAATCTATGAATAATGCATCAATGAATTCATCTAATGGTGAAACCTCTTCCCTGAATACTCAGTTGAATAATTAAGAATTATTATTCCAATTTAGTTGCTAAAAACTACTAAAATTAATAATTTCAATTACCTATTCAAATTTCTAACCAATATTTTATAAATATAATACTAATTAATTTGCATTTATATTAAATAGAAAGTCATAAATTGTTTTTACTATAAAAATGATTTCAATAATGTTGTAGATGATGTTTATTTTGCAGCCCTAACAAAAAGATTATTAGTCGTGTGAACAATCATAAAATTTTGGTGATGATTTTCGTATTCCAAAGATTATGAAAATTTTTTTTCTTTCCTTCTTTTCACTCTTCTTCTTCCTGACCAATATCAACTTGTTCTTCTTCAACTACAATGTACTATCAATAAAGGTATGTTTCATATTTCCAACGGAGTTCTTCAACGATATGGTGAATTTTACAGGATGAATAGTTTTTTTATAAGTATGTTTTTCTGGCATCTCTAATGTTAGGGCTTTTCAGCTCGATGAATACATCAATTGACTAATATCTGATTACCAATTATTTAACAAAAACCAATTTACCATTGTTCGACAAAATTGCAAGACTCACAAATGAGATGGGATGATGTTTTTACTAACTTTTGTTTCTGAAGAGAAATCTTATTGTATGTACATGTTTTGAAATATATATATTCTATCCTACACAGACTGAAATTGTAGATATAACTAGTTGTTTGTTGGACCTCTTCGACAATTTTTGTAAGTACTATTGAGAATGATCTACGACTAAACAATAGTCAATACCACTGTTCTAAACTTTTCTCTTATAAAGACTTCGAGTTGTTATTATGTCGGATATTGGTTTTACTGTTTTCTTTTTTTTTTATTTTTATTTTTTTCTCCTCATACAGTTGAAATTAGTGACAAGGGACATCACCAACAAAGAAGTTACACACATCATAAAGCTTGTAACCATCAGAATATGTCACTTGTCTGGAGTTCAGATGAAAGTGATGACTATTTTAACGATGAATTAGTTGGATCTTCTGGGAGATTCACCGATGCCCCAGTACAGACATCAGCCCGTGAAGTTAGATTGATTTTGGATCAAACTGCGTTTGTTCGAGGAATAGGTAACATCAAAAGGTGGTTTAATGAAGAATATGTTAATTCAAATGCAACTAGAGCAAACGAGATTATCAACTTAAACATCTACATTCCTTCTTATACTTTACACGAGTTTGATTTTGCTAAAAAGGGGACCTCCATTAGTGCCACCAATGCCCGTGAAGCAATCAGATTTATTGATAAATACTTGGAAAATGAAATTGAATTAGAATCAGATAAGATTCATTATAATCTTACATTGGAAACATTTGAAGATAATATCCCATCTTGGAATAAATGTTTGAAATATAAATTGCATTCTCCCAAAATTAAAGAATTCCCAAATTATAAAACAAAATTCGATTCATCAGTGATGGGTCAAATGCCAGTGAATCTGAACTCGAATGATGTGGATGATGGAGAATTTAACGAAAATTTCGACAATGCATTAACTTTGCAACAACGTAACAAGTTGAATGATATCCAATATGAAAATTCCCCATCATACTTGAATGCTATTGCGAATTCTGAGAATTTGGCCGAAATGCCCGTTCGTTTGAAATACTTGATTAGAAGTTGTATTTTTAAGAGATACATTGAAGTTACCAAGCCAAAAGTTAATAGTGAGATTGAAGAATGGAAATTGGTAACTGAAGATTCAATCACTAAAATTTGGGCTAAATCATTTGGAATAGATTGTGTTAATGTCAACGAAGCCGAATTATTGATTTTCCAAAACTACGATGTCAACCTGTTTAGAGTGCATAACCTCTATGCAAATGATGGAGAAAATTTTGATCCAAGTACCAATATCTTGCAAAATAAAATTGATACAACCTTGTACTCATACACTAGTGCACACCAAGAGCCACCAACTCTGGATTATGGAAGAGATAACAGAGGTGGCAGAAGAGCAAAAGCCAGAAGATCCAGAGATGAACGGAAGGGAGAGAATTGGCCATTGTCAACGGAGGCAGTTGTTCACACCAAAAGAAATGACACTGGAACTGGGTTTATTAAAAAAGAAAAATTTGGGGCTATTAATTACGCACCAAGAGGTCAAGGTGAATTATGGAGACCAGGATGATTTTGTAATAAAGTATACTGTTTATCCTTGTTCTTACTATTATCATTTTTGTTGTTTCTTTGTTGTCAATAACATATGTTGGTTTGTTTGACCATCAAAAGATGATTTATGATTGTTTCACATTGTTGCAAATGTGTCAAGTTTTATGCTTTCCTGTTGCTTATAATGGAGATGATTTTGTCTAATTACTCGTAGATATCATGACTGAATGTGATATCACTAAGTTTAGATGGAAGAGTGTATATGTGAAGTAGATAGTTTGTTAGTAGTGACATATATCAGATACACAAGTACACGACTTTTGTATTTTGTAAAATTCCCACGACCATCCAAAACCAAAGTGGGAAGGGTCAACGAAACAACACAAGGAACGAAAAAAAAAATAAAATAAACAGACAGAGCCTTTTCCCTCCAAAAGGTGTCTTTTTTTTAACTATTAGCCAATCTGAAAAGTCTGCAGCAATCAATCAATCAATCTAATCTCATTCAATAAGCTATATATTTTTTATTTCCACTATATATTTTGATATTGCCATTCCATAAGCATTTCTTTAATTAGCTTTTTTTATTTTACCTTTGCATTTCAATTGTTTTACAGAGGACCACATATTATCACACTCATTTATTGCTAATAAACATTACTTTTGCAAATTTCATTTACAGCACTTCATAGACACACAATGAATCGTCAACCCACAAGAGAGGATATTCAAAAGATAATAGCTCGTTGGCAGCAGTTGAAACAACAGCATGGGGACCAAGTAGTCAATGTTCCCGAGTTTGCTCAGTTGAACAGAATTTTGAATTCGATAAACATGCAGCAAAAGAGACTTCAACAACAATATAAACAACAACAACAGCAACAGCAGCAACAGCAACAGCAGCAACAACAACTGCAACAACTGCCACCACCACAACAAAATTTGAATCAACAACAACAGCAATCGCCGATGCTACAACAATCGCAGACTCCTCAGCAACCTCCTACACCTCAGCCATTTTCAAATATGAACCAAAATGGTTTCAATCCACAACAATTTGGTACTCAAATGAATTCACCAGCTATTGGAGGTTCTTTGTCTACATCAGGACAGGGTACACCTTTGGTGCCAAATGCAAACTTAATGGCTGCTAAGAAGAACATGAGAATGCCTAATAATCAATTTAACAATCAGATGGGAATGAGTCCGTTACCTCAACAGCAACAATTTATGTCCCAATCGCCAAATCCAAACTCTATGTTTAACCAAATGCAACAACAGCAACAACAGCAGCAGCAACCACAACAACCTCAACAACCTCAACAGCCTCAACAGCAACCACAACAGCAACCACCACCACAACCAGCGCCACAACAACAACCTCAACAAGCACAGCAAAGGCAACAGAGTCAAACTCCAAACCCAGAATCTGCATTCACACACCAGCAATTCCAATTATTAAAATCTCAACTTCAAGCATTCAAATATTTTGTGAAGGCGCCTGGTCAAGCTCAAGGTCAGATTCCACAGAACTTAATTGCATATGTTTCCAACCCATCATCTGCAATGGCCAACGACATGTATTTACCAGCGGTGAATAGACCACAAACCAACGGAATGGATCGCATGATGCAAGGACCAATGAGCCAGCCTCCAATGTCGCAATCGATGTCACCTCAGCAACAGCAGCAATTTCCACCACAATCACAAAATGATATGATGAATCAACAGTCCACTGTAGGTACACCTGATATGAAGGACAAGAAAAAGAAACGCGGTCCTAAACCAAAGACTCAACCTAAGAAGCCAACAAAGAAACAATTGCGAGAAGAAGAGCAAAGACTTGCTTTGGAAAGACAGAGACAGGAACTAGAACAAAATAGACTTACGAACGATATTTCTCAAGCATTTCCACCTCAATCTGCAGCAGGCAACCCATCACAAATCCCTTTCCAAAACCAAAACCAACAACAAGGGCAACCACAACAGCAATATCCACCATCACAACAAAACATTCCGCAACAACAGCAACAACCTCCAGTGCCTGTGCTGCGTCCACCACAAAGTGCCAGAGCACCGACTCCACAACAATTGTTCCCGGATCCTTCACCTCCCGTGAATATTAAGCAAGTGGTACCTGACAAGTCGATGAGTAAAAAAGTCATTATACCGGTCAATAAACCAAATATTCAAGTTGACACTTTTGAGATTTTTGATATTGCAAGTGAGGAAATTAAAGATATTCCATTTAGTGCTATGTATTCACCTCAGAATAGATTCCACATCCCTTCAGTTTTGCCTGATGGTATCAGTATGGAAGATATATTAGCAAACAGAGAAGGCTATATGTTGATAACCATCGAACAGGAAAAAGATAAACTTAAAGAGAAGATTGAGAACTTGGATGATACCAAGACAGAGCAAAAGTTGGAACTTGAAACGCAATTGAATCAGTTAGAATTGATTCCATATCAAAAGGATTTACGTGGGAAAGTACTTGCTCAAGCCTGGTTTGGTAAGTCGTTACTTCCAAATTCACACCCAAACTTTTTGGCAAGATTTAGCTCGTTGTCATTGGATAGCGTGAACATTACAACCGATTTGTACAGACGTCAATTGGAGTCTTTGATGAGAGAACAGAACCTTAAACACAGTAAGACTATTGAAGAAATCATCAATTTTAGTGATAGAAGCACCATCAAGTTTGCTAAGAAGGCAGATAGGTTGTCCAAGTTTATGAACAAGATTAATAGTTTCCATGTCCTGACTGCCAAGGAGGAACAGAAGAAGTTGGAAAAAATGGCTAAACAACGTTTGCAAGCATTGAAACTGAACGATGAAGAAGCTTATTTGAAATTGTTAGATCACACCAAGGATACAAGAATTACTCATTTGTTGAAGCAAACTAATCAATTCTTGGATACCTTAGCTTTGGCAGTCCAAACTCAACAAAAGGAAGCCAAAGATAATTTGGCTACTAATGACGAAGTTATTGAAGAGCCAGTTGTAGCTCAACCTATGAATGACGAGTTAAGAGAAAAGACAGATTATTATAATGTTGCCCATAAAATCAAGGAAGAAGTCACTAAGCAACCTTCGATTTTAGTTGGTGGGACATTGAAGGAATATCAATTGAAAGGTTTGCAGTGGATGGTTTCATTATTTAACAATCATTTGAATGGTATTTTGGCAGATGAGATGGGATTGGGTAAAACAATTCAAACCCTTTCTTTAATCACGTATCTTATTGAAGTTAAGAAAATAAATGGTCCATTTTTGGTTATTGTTCCGTTGTCTACTATCACAAATTGGACTTTAGAATTTGAGAAATGGGCTCCAGCAGTTAAACAAATTACATATAAAGGTACTCCAAATCAACGTAAAGTGATGCAACATGATATTAGGAACAATAATTTTCAAGTCGTATTGACTACTTTTGAATATGTCATTAAAGACAAAGCATTATTGGGTAGAATTAAATGGGTTCACATGATTATTGATGAAGGTCATCGTATGAAGAATGCCAATTCCAAGTTATCTGAAACATTGACTCAAAATTATCATACTGATTATCGTTTGATTTTGACAGGGACGCCATTGCAAAATAACTTACCAGAATTATGGGCTTTATTGAATTTTGTATTGCCAAAAATTTTCAATTCGGTCAAATCTTTTGATGAATGGTTTAATACACCTTTTGCTAATACTGGTGGTCAAGATAAAATTGAATTAACAGAAGAAGAAACTTTATTGGTCATTAAGAGATTGCATAAAGTTTTAAGACCTTTCCTTTTGAGAAGATTGAAAAAAGATGTCGAAAAGGATTTGCCAAACAAGGTTGAGAAAGTTGTGAAATGTAAATTTTCTGCTTTACAATCAAAATTATACCAACAAATGTTAACATACAATATGTTGTATACAAGTGACCCTGCGGATGGATCCGTTCCAGTTACAATTAAAAATGCAAACAATCAAATTATGCAATTGAAAAAGATTTGTAACCATCCATTTGTTTATGAAGAAGTTGAACATTTGCTCAATCCAAATATAGAATTAAACGACCAAATATGGAGAGTTTCAGGTAAATTTGAGTTATTGGATAAAGTGTTGCCAAAATTCAAAGCCACTGGGCATAAAGTGTTGATTTTCTTTCAAATGACTCAAATTATGAATATTATGGAAGATTTCTTACAATTGAGAGGTATGAAATACATGAGATTGGATGGTGGTACTAAAGCTGATGATAGAACGGACTTGTTGAAACTTTTCAATGCTCCAGACTCTGATTACTTCTGTTTCCTTTTGTCTACTCGTGCTGGTGGGTTAGGTCTTAATTTGCAAACTGCGGATACTGTTATTATTTTTGACACTGATTGGAATCCTCATCAAGATTTACAAGCTCAAGACAGAGCGCATCGTATTGGTCAAAAGAATGAAGTCAGAATTTTGAGATTGATCACGGAAAATTCAGTTGAAGAAATGATTTTAGATAGAGCTCATGCCAAATTAGAAATTGACGGGAAAGTTATTCAAGCTGGTAAGTTTGATAATAAGTCAACAGCTGAAGAACAAGAAGCTATGTTGAGAGCATTGATTGAAAAAGAAGAGGATCGTCGTATCAAAGGTACCAAAGGTAGTGAAGAAGCAGAAGAAGAAGATTTGGATGACGACGAATTGAATCAAATTATTGCCAGAAATGAAAATGAATTGGATGTTTTCAGAAAGTTGGATGAAGAAAGATATGTTGCTACTAGAAATGCTTCATATCCAGCAAGATTATTCACGGAAGAAGAGTTGCCTCAAATTTATAAAATGGACCCAAAAGAACTTTTCAAGAAGAACGACGATGTCCTGGAAGATTATGGTCGTGGTGCAAGAGAGAGAAAACAATTACACTATGATGATAATTTGTCTGAAGAACAATGGTTAAGAAAAATTGATGGTATGGTTTCAGATGATGATAATGGTGATATGGGTGATCTTGATGGAAGTGATTCTGATCTGGAATCTAAACCACAGAAACCTAAAGGTAAAAGAGGTCGTAAACCAAAAATTGCAAGTATTGAAGATGATGGAAGTCAAACAGAAACAGACGGTGCATCTAAGCGTTCTTTGCCTGACGACTTGGACGATTTCATTGCGGTAAAGAAACAAAAGTCAGCTACACCAACTGCTGTTGCATCTTCAAGAGGTAGAGGCAGAGGTAGAGGACGTGGTCGTGGTAGAGGTAGAGGCAGAGGAGCAGTATTTTCTCGTCATGCTCCATCAGTTGATCCTTTGACTGCTGATGAGAGGTCAACTTTACAGAATCAAATTGAAATTATTTTGGGAATGATTATTAATTATAAAAATGATCACGAGAGAAGATTGATTGATTTATTTTTAGTGAAACCACCAAAGAGGTTATATCCTGATTATTATGTGTTAATCAAGCATCCAATTGCTCTTGATGTTATCAAAAAGAGAGCTGCATCCAATACTTATAGCAAAATTAGAGAATTTTTAGAAGATATTCATTTAATGTTCAGCAATGCCAAGATTTATAATGAAGAAGGGTCAATTGTTTATCAAGATGCAGCATTTTTAGAAAGGTTAGCTATGGACAGGTTTAAAGATTTGGGATCAGACCTTCCAGAAGAAGAAATGAATAAGATTTTGGACTTTAAAGAATTTGATGATATGTTTAGTTTGAAACCATTGATTCCTTCTACTGCCATTAAAAAACCAATTGAAGATAAATTAGAAAGGATAGATAAAGGGGAAGTTGTTGATAGTCCGTTGATTAATGTTTCTACAACTGCTGGGACAGAAGAGTCGACACCAGCGAATTTTGATTGATTGATTGATTGATCTCTGGCTTAACTGTATTATTACAAGCATAATAAACTTATATATGTATATATATTTAATGAATAAACAATGTATTATTAAATCTCACTATATTGAGGCAATGATTCATCTATTTCTCTATTATTTACGGCATCATTAAGCACAGTATTCAAAACATTTATAAATTCAAACAACCCACCATCTTGGAATTTAATTTCCCCTTTGAAATATTGACTCTTTGGAAATCCATCACTAGCTATACTAGGTTGAGGAGCACTAAAGAAAATAAACTCCCAATAATTTGCCCCGAACCAAGGTGCTTGTAATTTATGAGATAATTGTAATATTGGACCCAAATTTAAATCTAAAACAAATGATTGAATGTCACCTTGAGTAGCGGTGATAAACACCAATCGTTTCGTGGTTAAGTAGATGTATCCATCAGTTGAAACGATTGATATTTTTTGATCCGCTTGTGTTGGGTTATAATTTGTAATTTGGATTGTTTGTCGTTGTGAAGGGGTTCTATATTTTAATGTTTCTAAGTTGTCGTTGCTTATTTCAAATGGGATTTGAGTTGGGTGTTGTTGGATTATTTGTAGATAGTTTGGTTTGAGTACTGCTCCGTTGATAGACATGATTATACGTTGTGTAGGTTGTATTGGTAGGTTGTATTTATTGTCGCCACCCTCCTTTCTTGTTCCCAATGATTCATGCAACACGTAAATCGCATTGCGCTGGTAGCAAGTTATCGCCAACCAGCAAACAAACAAACAAAATAGAATTTAAGTGACATTTGGGGAAACATTAGAAAAAAGCAACCATCCACACAGATCTTTATCTAGAACCACACTCTTACAACTTACACACATACTATACATAATGGGATGTCGAAATACGCTATCTGTTCCACTTCTTATAATACCCATGATCTTCAGCCTACAAAACAAACCAAATGACAACGATGATGATGGGAAATGTGAACTTATCGGCACGTTTTCATTAATGACACAAGCAATATTAGGATTATTATGTCTTTCATCATTATTAATTAAACGATCATATGAATACCCTGTGAGGCGAACTTGGCCAGTTTGGATATTTGATGTTTCTAAACAATTGATTGGTGCGTTGGGTGTTCATGTGTTTAATGTCATTTTATCAATGGTTAAAACTGCTCCTGAAACGTGGCATACTACGGAAGATGATGATACGCAAGATCCTTGTGATTGGTATTTTTTGAATATTGTACTTGATTGTACTATTGGGGTATATATCCTTTATCTTGTTTTCAAATTTGTTAATCGGGTGTGTAAGAAGAATTTCCATATTACTCAGATTGAAAGTGGTGAATATGGACCTGATCCAAATAAACCTTCAACAATAGCGTTTATTAAACAATTGGCAGTTTATTTTACCAGTTTAATGATTACAAAAGTGATATTGTATGGATTAGTTGAATGTTTTGAAAAGGAATTATTATGGATAACATCTCATATCTTACTAGTTTGGTTAAATGAATATCCTGATGAATTTGAAATTTTCATAGTAATGTTTATCGTACCGATCATAATGAATTGTTTACAATTGATCTTAATTGATAATTTTATAAGGAATCAATTATGGATAAATGTAAATAAACGAATGAGAATGGAATTCCCCAATTTTAATGATGAGACTGAAAGTATTCAACAACAAGAAATTAATCAAGCTAGGCGTGAAGAAGAATCTCTTTTACAATACACTATACTAACTGGTGGTACTGATGGTGGGAACACTACTGCTGAACTGGGGATTTCTGATCGGACTTTAGTTGGTCATGATTCAATAAACAATAAATCATATGGATCCTACAATGAAGTATAGAATATAACGGATTATATATATATGTATATGTATAAGTAATTTTAAAGAATAAATATAGATTGTCTATGTACACGTGAAACTTCTTCTTGGGTTTTTAGGTGGGTTGGGTTGTGGTGCTTTTATTGCTTGATTGGATTTGGAGTAAATCCATAACCTTTCATACATGAAGTATATTGATCAATGATGGATTTACAGTCATCACTTTCAAGTCCATGGAATAACGTACATTCGTCTCTTTTCTTTCTTTCATCAAGACAGACACAACATGGCTTTGGTTTGGATTCGGTTTGTTTGCTAGTTGAAGACATGTTGACTATTTGGGAAGGTGTTGTTGTTTATTGGTTTGGGGTTGTATATTAGTAATCTCCGGAAATAGAAGAAAAGAAGTGAGTGGAAAAAGTTGGAATTTTTCATTCACAGCAACAGGAACAGGAACAACAAGAAGAAGATTATGGGGTGTCGCAATTTTGCTTACTTGGAAAACTGTGGTGCTTCTACTACAACAGCAAGATGCTTGCCGAAATCATACCACACACAAACACGTATATTGTAGAGAACATCTTGTTTGAGCCGACTGTTAATTTGAGTCTTGTATTAGCTTTCTCAAACTTTTTCAATTCATTAAGATCAGTATCCGATCCTTAACACTTACACACCTTAGATATCCGAACCTTCTCATTTAATAACCATTTAGCCTTCCCTATTTCAAATCTGTTATATATATATATATCATTCTATATGAACACTACATCTTAAAGCAGACTATGGGCAAGACAAGATACTTTTGATTATACATGTATTCAAGTTTCTATTCAGTGGGGATAACGCAGGCAATATGTTTGAAAGAAGAAAACAAATAGCTCGGTACACCAATATTTTATTCAATACACCATATGCAACATAAAAGATACATAGCTCGTTATATCTTAAGCAAGTATATCGGTGAGTTGTAGAACAGTCAAATCAAGTGAAAATTAAAAAGATGCAATTATACAAAAGAACGAGCGAGAAAGAAAGAAAGTACGAAAGAGACAACAAACAGAAAAAAAAAAAGCGGTTGATCAAATTATTCAATCTCTAAATCAACCCCCCATCATCAGACAGAACCCCCTAGCATGACGGAAGATTCATTGAATCTACCTAGCCGAAGCTCCATCGATGATAGTAGCATCAATCTAAACGATGACTTGGCAATTGCTTCTGAAAACTCATCAAACTCAATCACTCAAAATCATTCTATCACCAACAACACCACAAACAACAACAGTAATGGCCGTGGACATAGACGAACAGGATCAACCATGTCATTTAATCATAGAACAAGTATAGACAATGAGAGCTATATTCTGTCTAGTACATACTTCAATATTGCAAATCCTGATGAACAAAGAGACGATATTTATTCACCATTGGGACCCAATTCGATTTATGCATTAACGATTGGATCAGATACTGCTCGAGCAAGAAGACATCGAGCTCCAAAGACACATGTTACTTTAAATGGGGGAAATACCATCATATATAATGTAAATACACCGACAACTAAAGATATACCGCAGATCCAATTGGTGAAATTGAAAAATAAAGTTTCCAACAAAGAATTGGAAGAAAAATACATCAAGAATATGTTGGGGGAATATAAAAAATTTGAATCAAGTTATAATCTATTAACTGAAGATGTGTTACTGAAATTATCTCAAAGTGAACGTAAATCTAGCATTTCTGCTTCGTCATCAACTGAAAATCTAACTGAATTGTCAACTCTGATTGATGATATTCCTCAAGTTTTCCGAGACCCTAATTTCCGATTGGATGATCCAAGAATATTTAAACAAGTGTTGAAAAGTTCCAATATACTGATTGATGAAAATGATCCTGGTCTGAACATAAGTAAGAATACCGACTTACAAGAGAAATTATCTGGTTATTTGGATATTGTGGAAATGAATCTAGTTGATGAAATTGCCAAGTCTTCTGATTCATTTTTCAATACAATTGGAGATATAGAAAATGTTCAAAAGAAATCTGCAGAATGTGTAGATAATTATCAAAACCTCATGGATAAAATTGATAAATTGGAGCGACGTCAGTCACAAAAAGGGATTGATATATTGAAGAAGATGGTGGAACGAAGAAATGTGGAAACTCTTGAACAATCATTATTACAAATTCAGTACATAACCTTGACTTTCCAATTAGCTAATAAATCATTCACTCATGGTGATTATTCTAAGGCCCTTAATCAAATTGCTGTCGTTGAAAATTTATTGCATGGGGTTTCTCGTGAAGATATTATGGATGATGAATTATCTGAAATATATCCAAAATTGAAAACTATAGATTTGACTAATTTACCAGCATTTGTCCATTTGCAAAATGATTTGTTAAATGTCAAACGAGAATGCTCAAAAGGGTACATTGATGATTTCGTTGAATTATTAGTGAAAGATTTAAAACAACATTATAATAGTGTTCCTACCAGAGACACATTAAACAGATTTTACGTCAACAAAGATAAAAATAAAAAGTATAATGCAAACCCACTCAATAACACGTATCTTAATTTTGATGAATCCACAAAATCTTCATTACAAGGATTTGTTAAAGATTTGGCAAAAGCTGGAACTTTATCACAAGCATACTCGACGTATCAGTCCAGATTCATTACTGAGATCAAAGATATAATTAAACTGAATTTACCTTTACAAAAACTGGCGGATATGTCCAACACTTCATCGAGGGCTTCTCCAGCTCCAAATGAAGATACATCCCTGACTCCACAGCCAAAACAATCAAATGCATTAAGTTCAAATATAAAAACATTAACACCAAAGGAATTTGAATCTATGTTCACCAAAACCTATGCACAATTATCAGAATGTCTAAGAAGGTTAACCGTTCATCAAAAACTATTATTGGATATGGCATTAACTAGCATTCCGCCAACTAGTGACATTGATATTATGTCTCTAGATATTACAAGTGCTATTCACAAGGCAATAGAATTGACTCAGATTAGATTAATGAAAGTTATTAATGTCCGACTGGAACAAACAGGGGATTTACCAATACCGTTTTATTTCAGATTATATTCAATCACCTCGGCATATTTACAAGAATGTGAAATGATTAATCCAGCATTTACATTTAGTGGAGCAGGAAATGTATTAGGTGAATGGTTTGGTAATCATGTCAACTATTTTGTTCATCGTGTTCATGTCAATTCCATAAAGGATATGGTGAATGATTGTATGAAAGAAACTTGGAAAATTGTGGATAACAATCCATCTTTGTTTTCAACTGGACAAGAAGTAATTGATGAATTAATTGGGTATGGTGAGTATGTGGCACTGAATGGATCATCTGGATTCTCCGGAGATACATGGTTGAAAGATTTTGATTTTTATGATTATGACATCGAAGATAAGGATGAAGATGGTAAGAACAAAAATAGCAAGACTATTTCGAAACTTTCAATTGGGCAAAATGAATACCTGGTCCCCAGTTTAGTTTTAAAATCATTACCTCGTATCAAAGACTACATGGTGATCAATAAAGCATTTCCTAATTTCTCATCAACTATAGAAAATAGCATGTTAATTTATTTCAGAGATATAAATTCCAAAGCCTCACAAGCAGTTCTTGGTGCAGGTGCAACCAAAACAGCTGGATTGAAGCATATCACAGTTACAAATATCTGTGTCTGTTATTTATTTCTAGAAGTTATGGTGAATATTATTGATATCTGTACTGTTTCTGAAGTTGATTTCACTGATGTTATATCTAGTTTTAAAGAACATCAAAACCAATTGGTAATTAAAATCGGAATGATTAGTCGTGATCGTGGTGCATCTGATGCCGTGGCGAAAATTTTAAGAAGAGTACTTGGTGAAGAGAAAGCAAATACGATTTTGAAAGAATTAGAAATTGGCGAAACTGAAGAAAAACAGAATTAAAGTAATATAATTTACCGTTTTAGCTTCTATATATATATATATAAGTTAATAAAAATAATCTATCATTTAGTTAAATGGAATTCACCATTATCATCTTTTGTGAAAATATGAGAATCTTCAGTGACAATACTATCGATTAATTCATGAGGAGTAACATCAAAAGCTGGATTCCAAACCGAGATTCCTGGAGTAGCAATCCCCACAGTGACTTTGTCCCCTGCTTCACCCTTGGAATTCAATTGTGGACCCACCAAAGTAGTCAATTCCTTAGCTGGTCTTTCTTCAATCACGATATCATCCCCAGTTTTAGTGTTTAAATCAATAGTTGTCTTTGGAGCAGCAACTATAAATTTAATCTTCTTTTGATCATCATTAAAAAATTTGGAATTATTGAAATAATTAGCAATTGTAGATAATTGAAACGTCCCAATTTTATTCGCAGCATCTCCATTTTTAACTACTCGATCAGCACCAACAATAATAAATTTAACCGGAGCAGCAGCAGCAGCAGCAGCACCTGCAGTTTTTTGTTGATCTTTTTTAATTTCATTACCATTATGATTTAAAGTATTGATCAATGATGAAACCATATTATCACAGATCAAAGTGAATGGAATCTGTTCATAATCCAATTCATATGTAGTTAATTTTGCTCCTTGATTATATGGTCTTGTTTCACATGGATAAACTTGATCTAACCAATATGGTTCAGTTGAATTTTGTTGTTGTAAAGCTTGATAAGTAGATCGAATGATCCCTAAAGCGGTTCCATGACCAGAAGTAGCTAATGAACCAGTATTACAAATTGTCATTATTGAAAAAGGACCAGTGAAATTTTGTTGTTTTAAAATATTTTTAATATATTGTAATCCATTTTCTCCAATTTTTTTATTATTAGCTAAATCTTCATCAAATAAAGTGATTGCATAATTATATATTTTATTGTATATTTCATTATCCACCAAATCGGTTTCTTTTTTATAACCTTTTAATAATTGTTTGATATCATCTAAAGCATTGGCAAGATTAACTGCAGTTGGTCTAGAAGTGATCAAATAATCCAATAATTCAATCAAATCTTTAATTGTTCTATCTTTAGAACCATCATTCTTGCTTTGTAAGTAGTTGTATGTATCTACAACAATTGAAAATGCACCAACTATGGCAATTGCAGGGGCACCTCTAACTTGCATCAATTTAATGGCTTGAAATGCATCTTCAATGGTTTTAATGGAAATATAAGTGGTTGAATAAGGTAAAAGTAATTGATCAAGAATATCTAATTTAATATTCTTTCTATCAAACTTGATTGTCTCGAGAGTTCTTGTGGTAGTTGACATTTTTATGAGTATTATCAGTTGTAATAGTAGTTTTAATTAATCTAGCCCATGTGGGATCAAAAAAGTTTTTCAATGAGGTTTTTGAAGAAAACATGAACCGCGCAAGCGGCCATGTACTTACAAACTGTGGCACATCTTAAACTTTAACTGGATTACAAAACTTGAACAGAAGTGTATGTTTTATTTACAATATATATATATATTCCTATCAAAAGATTAATCTTCTTATTCCTTCTATTTCCCATTCTTCCTTTATTGGATTCCATTTGCATCCCAATAATTTCCGACCAGTAATTGGACACCTTCCTCCCTTATTGATATCAATCATTGTGTGTTCTTGCGGAACATCCTTTTTCTCTTCTACCTCTTCTTCTTCTTCTTCATCGTCAGAATAAATCTTTTCTTCGTCCTTTTCAGTTTCTTTGGCTTGAACTTTTTTGGATACAATTATATGTGACTTTTCCAAATAATTATAAATACAAGTATAATCAAACACATACCCTGTTTCTATGATTGCAGGGTTAGTCAATTCCTTTTTACATAAAGGACATAATTTTCCCGATTTATAATGTTTCTTTTTCTTTCTCTTTTCCATTTCCTTTTCCAGTTTGGTTTTAGTTTCTTCTCTAAACTTTTTAAGTGCTGATGTCAATGTAGATGGAGGAGGTAATGTGAAATCTAAAACATTTCCTTGATTTTTAGAAAGTTTAGATGAAAAATCCGAATTGTTCCACCATTCAAGAAATTTCAATGAAAAAATAGCTACTGGGAAAAAAGTACCTAGTATGAATTTTATAACTTTCCAAGTTGGATTAGTAACATTATTACTTAATAATTTCAAAATATATTCAGCTGTTGTAGGTGGATGTATTCTATTTGGTTTTTTCGTATCTTCTAATGGAGTCTGTGGTTCATTCTTTGAATAATCATATTGATTTAAACGAGAAAAGTTGATTCTAAATAAAAATGTCAATAATGTAGGTGATTTGGAAGATCCACTAAGATATAACAAAGTAGTTATAAAATTTGCAGCACGATATGCACTTTGAACATAAGGATATATTTCAACAAATTTCCTCTTTATTTTAATTTTAACATTCTCTTCGGTGGTGAATGATTCACTTGTATTTAATTGATTGGTAATATATTTCGTATACCAAACTTCATAACAATAACTCAATTTTTCCGATATAAAAGGACCTCCAATCACTTCAAATAGGGAAACTAATTTTTGTACCGTTGACAATTTTCTTCTTTCTTCAATCATGGAAGGCACCAATTGAGTCAATCGACCACTATTAAATCCTCCTTCAGATAACGGAGTTTGACTAACTCTTTTAAGACCATAGAAGTTTTCAGTGAATGTGCCTTGCCAATAAGTCAAAAAATACCATTCAATGAAACCTCTTAATATTAAATTAAGTTCATCAAAATTATTATTAATTTTCAATAAATACCGAGGATATTTACTTGCATAATGTACTAAAATATAACGTAATGAGGGAGATAATAAAGATTCCAACTGATTCGCTGAAATCAATTCAAATAAAGTCGGCCTCTCTGCATCTAACTGAGATGCATCTAAGGATGAATAATATTCCATTGGATTGTTGATTGATTAAAATGGGTATATGTAAAAAAGAAGTGTTAGTGTTATCTTAGCGGAAGAAGAAGAAAAAAAAATTTTTGTTCACCCAATTTTTATGCGGGGAGGAATTATCGCCAGTTGTGTTGTTGTCCCACGGTTCAAAGTATTGTCTGTAAAAAAAAAATGGCAACCAAGACCAACTTGGAACAACCCCATACCTGTCCACACCAATTTATACTGCAATATCTTGTTCTAATACCGTCTCAAAAACTGTAAACAGGGAACAACGATATAACATAGCACTCATTGGTTGTAGCAGATCTACTACATTGGTATTCATCGAAAAAGAAAAAAAATAAGAACAAACTACATACAACTGAACACACCAATGCAAAGTTTAAAACTGATTATTGAAAGTGAAAAAATAAAGCCATCAAGATTGAAAGAGTTCAATTTGATATATCCCAATATGAACGTATACGTTGAAGTCCCATTTATTCCAAATCCGTTGGCATATAAGGGGATGCCTACATTGGTTGCAAAAGATGGAACTATTTACAAATTCAATGAAAATACAGATACTACAATTGAAGAAGATGATGAAGAAAAGTTGGGATCTACAAGTATAATAACATCAAGTTCATCCATTCCATCCGATGAAGAATTACTCTCTGAAAATGATGGCATAAATGACATTGATTATTCTACTTTGCAAACAACACAACTGGAGTGTATATTATCATCATCGCAATCTATTTTGCAATCAGAAAATTTTTGAAAAATAAAAATTATAAACAACAACAAGAACGACAGAATACACCTGTAGCATAAAAATATAAAACTAAAACTAAAACAGAAGCAATAAAGAATTTAATAAAAAAAAATCAAGCTAGCAAACAAACAAACAAAGGGGGATTGGGGATGTGGGGGATGGTTTGGCATTTTTTAAAGTAACGTTGTTGAAGGTTCTAATTGACACAAATTATAATCAAATTTATAACCATATTTAACAAATATTTCCCAAAAACTCAAATCAAACACTTGATAATCTCCAAATTCAATGTTTTGTTGTTGTTCTTCACCTCGAGATATTAAATTCACTCTTTTAAACCAATAGAAATAATTGCTTGATTTATTATTATTACTCTTCTTCTTTTCTATCCCATTTGGTGTTGATGAAGACAACGGCGATGTCGATGAATTATTATTATTACTGTTGTTGCTATTGTTGTTGTTGTTATTATTATTATTTGCTTCTAATTGTGTCTTGTAAGGTTTCCAATCCAATTCAAATAAATAAGATTCAGCAATCAAATTCTCAGCAGGAGTAACACCATAATAAAACCCATAAAACAACACCAAAGTTAATTCAGTAATAGTCAGTAAATCTTCTTGATTATTTTTCAAAATTAATGATTTAATTTCATCAACTAATTTTTTAAATCCAAAATTTGATCTAATTTGATTCCAATAATTTTGAAATTTAGAAAGTGGTGTTGGATGAGAAAAATTTGAACTTGTAAATTGTGAATAATAATTAGGTTGAACAATTTCAGGTAAATATGATTTATATAATGGTAAATTATATTGATTGAATTCAGTAGAATCAATTAATACTTTAAATTCATCATTATTTCTTTTTGATGCAAATGAAATAACTAAATCTTGAATCCCTGGTGGTACTCTAACTAAATTCATATCTGAAAATAATCCTAATTCAGTTTTTGATAAACTAGAATTTTGTATCACATTCTTATATTTATCAAAATCCAACTCATCAACCTCCAATGGAGTAAAAGTGGAAGTGATTGGATAGGATTTTTGTTGTTTTGGTTGAACTTCTTGTTGTTTTGTTTGTTGTTGTTGTTGTTGCTTTTGTTGTATTTGTTGTTGTTGTTGTTGTTGCTGTTGCTGCCGATGATGTTCATTATGTTTTTCGTCTGTAGTTGCTTTCACTGTATGTACTCCATTACTTGTTTCAGGCTCTACGGATTTAACTTTTTCTTGAACCTCTGGGATTGCAGCTGCAGCCGCAGCTGCCCATTTAAGATTCCCAACTGGTTTCGAAGGAGCAGTGGCCGGTTTTAACGTCCTTACAATTGCCGGTGATGTTAATTCAGGACTCAGTCGTTGTGCCAGTACACGTGTAGGCGACGACTCCGATGTTGTTGTTGAGGTGTTGTTGTTGTTGGTGGTGGTGGTGGTGGTGGTGGTGGTGGTGATTTGTTGATGGGGTCTGTTTGGAGAGTGTGTATCTACTGATGATTCCTTGACGTGACCATTTATCTTCGGCACAATTGGAGACGGCGATGTTTTTGTTGATGAAGTTCCTGATGATAATTTAGGTGGTGGGAGAATACCGGTAGTTATATTACCATTGATTTGTTGGGATTCTCCGTTTGGTGCTACTGCTGATGTTGTTGTTGAATCATTGGTTTCTTCATGGATTCCAGAATAATCTTCATCAGCAGCTGCAATTTGATTGAAAATATCATCATAAAGTTCAGTTTCTCTAGTGAACTCATGATCTCCATTACTAGTCAAATATTTCTCCAAATCTACTTTTAATAACCATATCAAATTGAATTCAGTAACCATTCCATTTTTCAATTGTTTCAATAGTTTTTTAATTTTCTTTTGATGGAATTTATTATTCACCATTGTCAATTGAATTTTTTCCTTCTTAGCTTCAATCGTTGCCAAATTATTCTTTCGTAACTTCTTAGCTGCTAATTTCTCATATTCATGATCCAATTTATTAGTTTGTTCTTTCAACTGTAGTATAGAATCTTTAAAAAAATAAATCGCAGTCACTGCATCTTCAGGTAAATCACTATATGCATCCTCTTCATCTTCATCACTACCAGTGAACAACCCACCATCATCATCAGAATCATCAGAATCATCATCATCATCTCCATGAGCACTATCCATAAAAGCCATCATGATTGATTGATTTGAAAATGTTTTCAATTTACTTTGTTTTTCAACCGATTTATAAGTTTCCATTGCATCTTCAATTAAACTTTTATTTTCTGCCAATTTTGTTTCATATGATGTTCCAACTGGTCCTAAAGTATGTACAGTATCATTCTGTAGCCAATGTTTAATTTGTTCTCGAAATTTTTGCAATTTTTTAATTTCCTTCTTTAAATCATTTGATAATTTTTCTTTTTCTCTTTGATTATCAGAATCATCTTCAGTGTTTTGTATACTTTCATATCTTTCATAATGATAATTGAAATCTTGTAATCCTTCTTGGATCTTTTTGAAAATAATGTCAATGTCCCTATAATAATTGAGAAAAATCAAGTTAGTAAAAAACTTTTTGTACTTTCGTTTTTATCTGGGGGTGGGTAACCAGCACTAACCATGTTTGAAAATAATTCTGGTTTTCTTTATTTTGGAACATGGGGTCAGGTTCTTGGTATAAAACATACTTTTGTAGCTTCCTGTTTGACATTTTAGTCTAGCTTTACTACTGGAGTAATGGGGTTGGTTTGGTTGGTACTTTGTCTGAAATTGATGAAATTTTCTTGAGCGAAGAAAAAAAAAATTTTTTTTTTGTTAGTAGTTGTTAATTGTCAGACCAGACTGTTTGTTCTGTTCTTCTTTGGTAGTTGTTGTTTGTTAAGAGATTTAGTTGCAGTTTCTGGTAGTGTTCCTGTTCCTGTTTGGGACAAATTTTTTCTTCTTCTGATTCCAATGATGTAATCACCAACAATCTATGAATATTCAATAAAAACATCTTTCAACAGTACACTTTCAGTATCTACTTGGACTACAAGTTATACTTCTTATTTGATTGTTTTTTTTTTTTTTATTCTTTTCTAAAAAGACAAATTACTTTGTATATATACAATACTATATTAATTCCTTTACAATTCATCGTGATCAAATTCATCATCTGAATCATCATCACCGAATTTAGCACCACCTGGTCCTTCGCCACCGGCGCCACCAGCAGCACCACCGTATAATTTAGCAGTGATTGGGTTAGCAACATCAATTAATTTTTGTTTTTGTTCTTCAAATTCTTCAGCAGTAGCAGTTTCGAAATTGTCTTCAATAAATTCTAAAGTTTCTTTGATGGCGTCATCCAAGGTTTCCTTGTCATCGTCATCTAATTTAGAACCTAATCCAGTTTCTGAGTTATCATTCACTTGACCTCTCAAGATATGAGCATAGTTTTCCAAAGAGTTTCTAGCTTCAATCTTTTCTTTCAATTCTTGATCTTGTTGAGAGTATTTCTCAGCTTCTTCAACCATTCTGTCAATTTCTTCTTTTGATAATCTACCCTTTTCATTAGTAATGGTGATGGATTCGGATTTACCAGTTCCCTTGTCTGAAGCTTCAACTTTCAAAATACCATTGGCATCCAAAGAGAAAGTAACTTCAATTTGTGGAACACCTCTTGGTGCTGGTGGAATACCAGTTAATTCGAATTTACCCAATCTGTTGTTATCCTTGGCCATGGTTCTTTCACCTTCGTAAACTTGAATCAAGACAGTTGGTTGGTTATCAGCAGCAGTTGAGAAAATTTGGGATTTCTTAGTTGGGATAGCAGTATTTCTCTTAATCAAAGTAGTCATGACACCACCAGAAGTTTCAATACCTAAAGTCAATGGATTAACATCCAACAAGACAATGTCATCAACACCTTCTTCACCACTCAAAACACCAGCTTGGACAGCAGCACCATAGGCAACAGCTTCATCTGGGTTAATACCTTTAGAAGCTTTTTTACCGTCAAAGAAGGTTTCTAATAATTCTTGAACTTTTGGAATTCTAGTGGAACCACCAACCAAAACAATATCATCAATTTCAGATTTTTTAACACCACCATCTTTCAAAACTTGTTCAACAGGTTTCAAAGTTTTTCTGAAAGCAGCAATGTTTAATTCTTCAAACTTAGCTCTAGAAAGAGTTTCTGAGAAATCAATACCATCAACAAATGAATCAATTTCAACTCTAGTACTCATTTGAGAAGATAAAGTTCTTTTGGCCTTTTCAGCTTCTCTCTTCAATTTAGAGATGGCCTTGGCGTTTGAGGTAATATCAATATTGTGCTTCTTCTTGAATTGTTTAGCCAAGTATCTGACAATCTTGAAATCAAAATCTTCACCACCCAAGTGAGTATCACCAGCAGTAGCCAAAACTTCAAAAACACCACCTTCAATAGATAACAAAGAAACATCGAAAGTACCACCACCCAAATCGTAAACGATAATTTGTTTTTCTTGATCGCCTTTGTCCAATCCATAGGCAATAGCAGCGGCAGTTGGTTCATTGACAATTCTCAAAACGTTTAAACCAGCAATAGTACCAGCATCCTTAGTGGCCTGTCTTTGGGCATCATTGAAATAAGCTGGAACAGTGACAACAGCATGGGTAACTTTCTTTCCGAGGTAATCTTCAGCAATATTCTTCATCTTACCCAAGACCATTGAAGAAATTTCTTCTGGAGAAAAGGTTTTTTCTTCACCTTGATATTCAACCTTGACAATTGGTTTGTTGTTCTTATTTTCAATTTTGTAAGGTAAATGTTTAAGTTCCTTTTGGACTACGTCATCGTTATATTTCAATCCAATCAATCTCTTAATGTCAAAGACAGTATTGTTAACGTTGGAAGATGCTTGATTTTTAGCAGCATCCCCAACTAATCTTTCATCGCCACTGAATGACACGTATGATGGAGTAATTCTGTTACCTTGATCATTGGCCAAGATTTCAACTTTACCATTCTTCATGACACCGACACAAGAATAGGTGGTACCCAAATCTATACCGATGACGGTACCGTAGTTATCTGTTGAGGATTCGTCATCGCTAGCGGCAACGGCAAAAGGTTGATTTGATCCAAATAAAAATGGTAGAAGTACAACCAAAGCCACATATAATAAACCAACGCGTGGCAACCAAGAAGATTGGGATGATCTCATAATGTAGATTCTATAATTGTTCTAATAAATCAGGAAAGAAAAAAGAACAAGAATAAGAAACAGGTGTTAAAAAAAAAAACGAGTTAAAAACAACCTTTATAAATATGTGGAAAAGGAAGAAGAAACAGTTGTGCCGTTCTTTGAGTATAAATCACAGTTGAAAAATTTCCAACACTCTGTCAACAACAAACAAAAAGAATTAAATTATTAGGTGTGTGTGCGGTACTGCATACAGTCGCCCAATTTAATAGAATTTGCTAGAAGCAGTAAAAAAATATTATGGTAGCATTTTTCTTCACTTGTGTTATTATAGTGGGGGCGGCGGAATTTGCTGCTTACGTGGCAACTTTTTTTTCACTATGGTGGCGGCGGAAATGCAGTAATGAGCCTTTCCGAGAAATGTCGCAACGTTGAAATGTCGTAATGGCACAATGTCGTGGTGTCTGGGATGTCGTGGATTCAATATGTCGTGGTGGTGGTGGTCCAGCAATGTCGTCAATGATTGAGTTATCTATGTCTCCGCCATTTCAAGTCATCATCATCATCACTAGTACTGAAAAAGTGAACTATCACTGTAACAATCTCTGTCAATTCAATAGTGACATACAAAACAGCTGACAAGATCTTTCTCATGTAATTGTAACTTTGTAGAGAAGCAAGTTTCGGGGTGATATGATTTTATACTGTGTTTATATCTGGTGGTGTCTATGATTAGTGTAAGTTCTAGTTATATAATTCAATTTATTATTATCGCAATCTAATATTGAGAGATGAAATTATAGAGTGAGAGTGAGAGTAAATGAAATGAAATGAAAGGGAGAACAAAAAGATTAGTGGTGTGTGTAGTGGACAAATTGCTAACAAACAATAAACTAACAGTGAATGAGTGAATGAGTGAGCAACAGAAAAACCCGCAACAAAATGAAGAGGAAATTGCCCACACCCAAAATTCCTACTCACTTACTATTCCCTATCTATCTACACCTCAATCGAATAACACATCTTCAGAAATGCCAAACACTCAGCAACAATTCATAACGGATGAATTGTCACAGTTGCAGAAAGAAATCATCTCTAAGAACCCTCAAGATATCTTGCAATTCTGTGCCAATTATTTCAACACCAAATTACAAGCTCAAAGAAGTGAATTATGGTCACAACAAACTAAAGCTCAAACATTGGGAATCAATTTATTCCCCTCTGTGGAAAAGGTGAATGTCAATTCAAGTGGCGTGAGTGTTGTGAGTGATAGACAACCTAGTTTTAAATCACCTTTTGGTGTGAATGATCCTCATCTGATTCACAACGATCACCATCATGACCATGACGACCCTCATACAACAAAGGAACCTAAATCTGAATCTGCTGCCGTGGGTGGTGGGATTTTTAAATCAAACTTTGATGTTAATCATGCCACTTCTACTGCTCCACAAAAGGAAGTGGACCCAGATGATCCAACAAAACCATCCACATCAAATCAAATAAAATCACTGTTTCCACCATCTAAAATTCCAGTTTCATTCAATGCTAATAGAAGAACTTCTGTTTCAGCAGAAGCTTTAAATCCAGCAAAATTGAAATCAGAAAGTTGGAAACCACCAGTAAATAACTTGACCACTACTGAAGAGGAAACATTGGCTGATAATTTGAAAAATAATTTCCTTTTCAAACAATTAGATGCAAATTCTAAAAAAACCGTCATTGCTGCTTTACAACAAAAGACATTTCCTAAAGAAACCGTGATTATCAAACAAGGTGATGAAGGGGACTTTTTTTATATTATTGAAACTGGTACTGTTGATTTTTACGTCAATGATGCTAAAGTGAATTCCAGTAGTGAAGGGTCTTCATTTGGGGAATTGGCTTTAATGTATAATTCACCAAGAGCTGCTACTGCTATAGCTGCATCCGAAGTTGTTTGTTGGGCTTTGGATCGTTTGACATTCCGTCGAATTCTTTTGGAAGGGACATTTAATAAGAGGTTGATGTATGAAGATTTCTTGAAAGATATTGAAGTTTTGAAATCTCTTTCAGATCATGCTCGTTCAAAATTGGCCGATGCTTTAAGCACAGAAATGTACCATAAGGGAGATAAAATTGTTACTGAAGGAGAACAAGGTGAAAATTTCTACTTGATAGAAAGTGGAAACTGTCAAGTTTATAATGAAAAATTGGGTAATATCAAGAATTTATCTAAAGGTGACTATTTCGGAGAGGTTGCATTATTAAAAGATTTACCTAGACAAGCTACTGTAGAAGCATTAGACAATGTGATTGTTGCCACTTTGGGTAAGTCTGGTTTCCAGAGATTATTGGGACCAGCAGTGGAGGTATTGAAAGAACAAGATCCTACCAAGAGTCAGGATCCAACTGCTGGTCACTAATTTTTAGCATCTGTGTAGTAGTTGTTTTTTAGCCCCCGCTTTTTAGTTTATTATTTGTTAGTATTATGTGTTCTTTTTTTTTAAATAAAAATACAAAACAAACCCTTATTTTGTATAGGATCTATGTCCGATATTGCTTCTCCATATTTTATACGACATGATCATCGTAGCGCGTGGAGCAAAAAAAGAATTGAAAAAAATGAAAAACAAAAAAAAACCCCAAGAATAACCACTTTTCTTTAATCAACACCCACGATGCTTCATTATTTCCAATCAATTCTCCCATATACAAATGGCGGGAAACTCCCATATTGGCTCTTATTCATCTCCGTCGTCTCAATCTTCAATTCCCTCCAAACTTATCAAAACATCGACTTGACAAAACGAGTATATGAAAACAATCCTTCACAAGTTTCCAATTTATCAGCAAGAACATTCGGTACATGGACATTAATTACTTCAATAGTTAGATTTTATGGAGCTTATCATTTACATAATAAACAAGTTTATGAATTGACTCAATTCACTTTTATTATTGCTGCTTGGCATTTTATTAGTGAATGGTTGATTTTTAAAACTTGTAAATTGGGAAAGGGGTTAAGTGGTCCATTGATTGTTAGTTCTGTTAGTTTGGTTTGGATGTTTTTACAAAAGGATTTTTATGTCTATTGAACAAAGGAATCATGATTTGTATATATATATATTAGATCAATTTATGTATTTTTTTTGAAAAATCAAGAATTGGCACAGTAATTTAATGCGTTCCTTAGTGTTTGGAAACTAATGATGTAGTAAAGATGATCTGAACTGTTCGAGAACGTAACCAAAGACCAAGTACGTTATGTTAAATTTATCATATCTTGACTGTATAATTAACTAGTACGTCAATTAAGGCTTTCGTTATATAAAAAGCAAAGAAACACACGTCTACCCAAGTCTAAAAGCTTTGAAAACTACATTTCCTTTACAATTTTAGTTTGCAATTACTGATTTATAAAAAATTCTTACAATAATTTATTGTTGAAAATGAACCAAATTGCTGCAAAATAAAAAATGTAAACAAAACATTACATTTTTGCTTTCCAATACTTCACAAATATATTTTAAACATTAATATAGTCTAATTCGATTATCCCACACATAATTTAAACCCAATTTGTTATGAATATAGATTCAAACAGTTGATAATTTGTTTGGAAAAATTGCAAAATTAAACTTGGGTTATAAATGCCGAAAAATTAATTTTCAACAAAAGGCACTGTGGCCGAGTTGGTCTAAGGCGGTAGACTCAAGAATTCAAACTTCTTCTTCTGTTTCAACAGGGGGTTTCTACTATCGTAAGATGCACGAGTTCGAATCTCGTCGGTGTCATCATCTTTTTTTTTTGAATTTTGCAATCCTTTGATTCATGTTTGTGATTTGCTCCAACTACAACAAGATTTGGAGCATCTACTGTAATTGAACCTTGTTTTTTTTTTTTTTATATATCCTCCGTTCTATTAAATATACACATATACAAAAATAACTAACGACGTTTTGCTCTTCTGGTTAATTCTGGCAATTTGAATGGAACTTTCAATGTAGCAATCTTATAAGAAGCAGCAGAACTCTTTGGAATACCAAGAGCTTCAGCTTCACCAACAGTTGGACTTTTAATAATTGCACCCAATGCTCTGAACAATGCAACCAATTTCGTATTTTTCAATTTCAAATCTTTAGAAAGTGGTACTAATTCAACTGTGAAATTATTAATATGCAAAATTAAGATAAATAAATGAGTCAATAATTTATCTTCATGATGTGGATCAATGGTGAATGATTTATCTTTTGATTTACCAAACTGTGAAACACGAGAAATTGCAAATTGTTCCAAAATACCATCGATTAATACTTCAGATGGAATGTTTTGTAATCTGGTCATAAGACTTTGTTTATCTTTAACTCTTCTATTTTCATAAACACCAAATAAAAGAGATGCATAATAAAGCATTTGTAATTTCTCTGTGTTTTTCTGTTCAATTAAAATTGGTAATTGTTTGGTAATGAATTCAGATTTACTAAATGGTAATAATTCCAATGGATTTTCTGAATCAAAAAAGGATCCAACACGAAGGTACTGCCAGTCTTTTTCAGGTATAATATTTTTAATTGGATAAATATCTTCGACATTAGTAGCTTCAACATTGGCCAATGGTGCAGGTCTATCAACACCGTCATCTTGAGTTGGCAAGTCACGAGTGCTCTCAGTCACAGTATCAACAATATCCATTTCAAAGTCTTGTAACTTATCAGCATCAATTCTATTCTTTTCCAAATTCGTAATGGCAGATTTGGCTTTCTTGGTACCAAAAGCTTCACCTAATGCATTACGTTGAGCAACATTTCTAAGACCTTTACTCTTGATTTTGGGACCCTTATATACTCTATTGCTCTTTGCTGTGACTTTGGTAGATACATAAGGAGCCTTATATAATTCAACAGATTTACTGCTAGGATCATAAACAGCAACCACATATTCATTATCGTTATTTGATGTACCATTGTAGTCCAAGGTCTCCGATTCTCCATGTAATACATAGTCTTCTCTTTTTTTATGTTTGTACAAATCAAATTCAACCGCAGAAGGAACACTTAAACCATTGAAAAAAGATCCAACAGTTGCCACAGGTTTATCCGTAATGGAGTTTACTTTGATGTTAGAAGACATGTTGTGGGTATTTGAGATGATGGTCTGGGATGAGGAAACAATTTTTTTTTTTTTTTTTTCATTATTTAGTTAGCACTACATAACAGGGAGACTTCAAAAATTTTTTTTTTCATAATTACTCTGTTTGAATGAGTTTGATATAATCATCGACACACATCTTCGAGATGATATCGTATTTTGAAGTATTGGGAGTAACGCCCGATGCAACAACTGCACAGATCAGACAAGCATATAAGTTGAAACTATTGACTTCACATCCTGATAAAATTGAAAATATAGAAGCACAAGTTGATATACCCTTAATCAAACAAGCATTTCACACATTGAATGATCCCACGTCGAGAAAGAAATATGAGGAACAGTTACTTGAATCAACCAAATTGAAAGGATTTAATATAGATGGCGGAGGATTGGATATATACAGTCTTGAGGATTTTGACTTTTCCAATGACGAATGGACAAAGAAATGTCCAAGATGCAATGCTCACAACAGCATCTGTCTTACCGAATCAGATCTCGAACAGGGAACACCAGATAAGGATGGAGGATTTGATATTATTGTTCAATGTAATAGCTGCAGCCTTTGGATTCAAGTAAAATATTATGAAGAGTAATCAATTTAAGATTTCATCCTCACTGGAGCAAGTTTCCCATTCTGAAGAGTTTGAAAAGACAGTTGAATATTCACAGTCTGAAATGTAATTATGCCGACCAAAGCGCTTGAACCAAGTTAACCATTCTTTAATGGAAAATCCCTTTGCTGGTGTATCGTAATAGTCACTTGAGTAACATTCATCTTCACTGATAAATTGAGACTGGAGTATGGGACCATCCGCCGAAATCATAACCAAGATAAATAAGCACACTATTACCTTCATTGTTGGTTCTGGTGAAAATGTTGATAATCAAAGTGGGTTGCAAAGATCTTCCTTTTTTTTTTCGTACTTTTTTTTTCTAAAAAAGATATTCCATGTTTATTCAACTGTCCTAATGGTTATATAACAAATTTGATATTATATATCACGCTACATAATCTGCAGATGTAACAGAAGATCATTTTGTAATTGAAGCATTTAAATTTATCTATGGGCGTGAACAAAGAAACTTGCTGCCAAAGCTCTCAAGAGATCAGAAACTATGTTTGAAAACGCCAATGATGAACGGACAATTCAAGTTTAGAAATTTATAGAAATATTCTATAATGAAAGTTTAGAAACCAAATTAGTCGATGTAGTGGATAAACTTCAGCATTTGAGTAATTTCTTCACATTCTCTGTCAAAATCTGAGTCTGACCCAATATCGTATTAATCATCATTCTTGTTGATTAGTTTCTGCATCATCAACTTGTGTTGGCTCGGTTGATGGTTCTCATTCATTTGCATTATAATTTGTTAATGATGAATCAATCATTTCATCCGAAACTGGGAAGTTAGAACACAACCAAGTTCAACCAATTATCCAACAACCAGAAACTAATGAACCAGATCATGAACAAGGACCATAAATGGAGCCAATACAAGTCGATACAACCAACAATGAACAATATTTTATTTAATCTTTTCTAATTCCCGCGTCCAATTGTCTAATTCATCGATTATATCCTCAAGAATTGCTACTTTGTTTTCAATCTGTATTAGCTCTTGTGAATAGCCAGTCAATTCAGATTCTATAAACAGTTAGTATAATAGTTCATCCAATACTTCACATAAAGTACATACTTAATAACTGTAATTGGTTTGCGTTTGTTTCTATTTCATTCATGTTTTTTTCCAACTTGATGTAGTTCAACGATTGATTGGTATTCAAATTTTCTAACAAGTTCAAGTCAATAGTTGAAATATTCGTATCAGATTCCACCAATTTAGATGTCACATTCAATGCATGATTAATTAGCTTAGTAGTTTCTTTCGGCATAGTGGATTCATGGGCTACAAGAATGGTGTTGATTTTTTTTTTTTTGGTCGTAGTTTGATTTATCGTTTGAAATCGTTTATTTACATGATACACACACTACTCACTCTTTCTACCTTCCACTATACTGTTTGTACAATGGATCGTTACGCCAAGCTTGGATGTTTGCCCATTTCTTCGTAGGATTGGCATTATACTTTTCAACGTAGTTGACTTTTTCTGGTTTATCGATCAAATGAGTTAAACTTACTCTGACCTTAGATTCTGGTGTAATTATTTCATATAAACCAGGCAATTTATCAGCAGCCTTTCTTAAAGCTTCTCTACCAACTTTGTCATGGATTGCACCAGCGATTTCAAACAACACTTTACCTGTTGGCATTCTAGTGGCCCAGTGATCAAATGCACCTTTACCTTTACCCATTCTTGTTTGATTACCTTTAATACACACTGCCAAATCACACACAAATCTGGTAATTAATTTAGACTTGGTAGGTCTTAATTCTCTTCTCAAAACTTTATCAGCTGCTAGAAGTTGGTTGGCATGCATTCTAATACCTTCGGATTTCAATCTTAATCCCAACTTACCAAATTCTAATGAATTTCCTTTGATTGAACCACCGGTTCTTACAGAGACCCTTCCTTTCTGTGCTTTTTCAACTTCTTTAAATCTAGGTTGATATTCATGTTTGAACCTTCTAAAGGGAGTAAATACCCCTTTAAACACTCCGGTCGATTTGAACTGACTGAACATTGTTAGGTAATCAACACAACGATAATGTACGTCTTGGAATAGAAAAATTTTCGTCCCTCATTTGTTGGTAGTTTTTTTCTGCCCACCAGTTTTGGTACTAGTCGTGTACATTTACAATATATACGCTACCAATGTAGTTCAATAATAAGTTGCGTCTATTCAAACCATATACAAGGAGATATTTAAAGATACAAAAAAAGAAAAAGGTGTCATAATAAATTAGTTAAATACGAGTATTCGTTATTTTTAGAAGTCCAAGTCTAAACTTGATTTTCTTGCTGCTCTTCTTCAGGTTTAGCTTCACCAGCGTACCCAGTGGAGGTAGCCATTTCCTCTTCAGATGGAGGAACCCAACCTGCGGATTTCCAAGCTGGCATTTTGGCATTATACAATTCTTCAACTGCTTCTAAACTGAGACCTTTAGTTTCATAAACCATAAAGTAAACAAAAAAGATGGAGAAAACAAGACATCCCATAAATATAAACCCGTAGTAGAAATGAATACTATCAGTTATAAATGATGTAAAGAAAGAAATCAAGAAACCCCATAACCAATTGGCAGCATTAGCTACACCCATTGCCTTACTCTTAATTTTCAAAGGATAAAGTTCGGAAATAACAGAATAAACACCACCAGCCCAAGTAGAAGCAAAACAGAAAATGTATAAAGAAGTAACAAAAATCATAGCATCACCATCTGGATGTCTAGTTGGTCCACCAACACCGTGAATGTAAAGATGTTGTGAACCAATTAAAGAGTAAATCAAAAAACAAATTGACATACCGACAGATCCAACTAGTAAACAAAGTCTTCTTCCTAATTTTTCAATAGCATAGATACCAACAAAAGTGGATGCAAAATTAATTACACCAATAACAATTGACGTTTCAAAAGAATCATTCAAACCGACAGCTTTGAAAATTGTAGTACTATAGTAGAAAAAATAGTTATCACCAGTTAATTGTTGTAAGGATTGCAACATAGCACCAACAAACACTCTTTCAAAAATTCTAGGTTTACCATTGATTAATGTTGCCCATGAAGCAGAACCAGCCAATTTTTCTCTTTCAACACCAGCTTGGATCAATTGAAGTTCCATACACAAAGCAGGGTCCTCAGGTGAAATCTTGTTCACTTTGGCTAAAGCAATTTTTGCATCTTCAATTCTGTCTTTACTAATAAGGTAACGTGGAGACTCAGGAACTCTAGACATACCACCCATCAAAAACAACGCCCATGCAAAACATAAACCTAATGGAACTCTCCATTGCACTGAATTATTATATGTCTTAGTACCATAAGTAGTACAGTAACCTAAGAAGATACCCAAAGTAATCATCAATTGGAAACAAACAACCAATGTACCTCTTAAATGCTTAGGAGACACTTCAGAAATGAACAAAGGACAGACCACAGACAATGTACCAACAGCTATACCAGTGATAATTCTACCAATCATAATTTGGTACCAAGCATGTTGTGCAGAAATTTGAATAATGATACCGACAATGTAAATAACCATTGCAGTACTGATGGCAACTCTTCTACCTTTTACATCACCAATTTTCGATAAAAATAAGGCACCAATAGCACACCCAATATTGAACAAACCAATAATCATACCTATTCTAGCATTTGAAAAATAATAAGTACCATCAGAATGTCTTTGACCAAATCTTCTTTGGAAATCAGTCATATTTACAAATCCCGAAATAGTACCGGTATCAAACCCGAAAACAAACCCACCGAAAGCAATGAGGACACACATGATACAAATCCCAATATAAGCTGTCCATGGTTTATTCTCGTTTAAATTTGGTGATTCGTTGAGGTTCTGGTCTTGTTGAGAATCGTATTTTTCCGAAACATCATTATTTGTAGTTGAATTGTCCAGCGACATGGTTATTTAATTTGCTTGAGGATAGTACAAAAAATTTTAGCTGCAAAACAAAAAAGTCAAGCAAGTTTAGGCAGACATCTTGCTCTATTTATACTCTATTTTTTTTTTTCATTTAACGTTTCGGGGAAAAGATCCTAATTGGTATCTAAGTGTTTAGTTGCAAAATGACAAAAAAACTAAACAAAAAAGAACTGGCTGTTTCGGGATGGGCAAAAGTTTTGAGTTTTACTAATTTCGCAATTTTCGCAAACTGCATGTTCGGTTCCAATTACCTTGAGTAGTTTATATACAGGACAAATAACATGCCTGGAATGTTAATCTCGGGTTTAACGATTTTATCCTTTAAATTTAAAGTTCCAGATTAAACCTTTATTGTCAAGGAGACAACCTCATGTTCATTGCTAATACCTATCACGATATAGAAACAAGAGAAATAATGATAGGTAGTGGAAAAAAAGTGAAGCATGAAAAGAGAAATGGCGGAAATCGTCAGTAAATCCACGCAGAATGTTTCACAACCCTCACGTTTTTTAGTAATTGCAGTATGTGTTTTACTAATAAGGGCAACCGTCGAATAATTAACCCACGGCTCGCACACTTTACTTCTAAACAATGTCATGCTTACTTCTAGTAGGGGCCCGAATCTGTCATTTACAAAACACGCCATTTGTACCAAACCGTTATTGGACTAGATTTGTAATTCCCTTTATTACCAACGTTCGTTGTACTTAAAAAAATTACTAATCAAATACGTGAGAGACCGGGAAATATACGGGAAGGAGTCACTTCATGCACTAGAGCCGTCCGTCCACCACTTGAATTGTTTCATGACACGAGAGAAATTCGGGTGGAATTCCCATTTAGGAACCAAGGTCATCGAGAAAACTGTCATATCCCCGCAAAAAAATTATAGTAATCTTGTGATGAACAAGTTCACTGCATGATTGGAAAATATTATTTACTGTACTTTAAATGATCTCAATCCATATGCATTAAAAAATATATGTACCTAAATTCTATCTAGATGAATGTAAATTTTTCATTCGGCATCTATCGTAGTATATTTCCGTAGTCATGAAGAAAATAAAGTTTCCGAAGAAATGCGCTTTTTTTTTTAATTTCATTAAACATGTTCTTCTTCCGGTTTAGCGTAAGCAGCATAACCAGTAGAAGTGGCCATGTGTTCCTCGGACGGAGGAACCCAACCGGAAGATTGCCATGGCTTAACACTGGTGGAGTATAATTCATCAATCTCTTCCAATGTAAGACCTTTTGTTTCGTAAACCATAAAGTAAACAAAGAAAATGGAAAAAATTAAACAACCCATGAAAACAAAACCATAGTAAAAGTGAATTGCTTGAGTTATGAATGAAGTGAAGAAGGAAATCAAGAATCCCCACATCCAATTTGCGGCATTTGCGACACCCATTGCCTTACTCTTGATCTTCAAAGGGTAAAGCTCGGAAGTAATAGAATAAACACCACCAGCCCAAGTAGAAGCAAAGAAGAAGACATATAATGAAGTAATAAAGATCATAGCGTTACCACTTGGATGTCTTGTTGGACCGTTAGGGCCATTGATATAAAGACTCTGGGTTCCAATCAATGAGTAGATCAAGAAACAAATAGACATAGCAACGGAACCAATTAACAAACAGTGTCTTCTACCCAACTTCTCAATGGCATAAATACCAACAAAAGTAGACATAAAGTTAATAACCCCGATAATAATAGATGTCTCAAAAGAATCATCCAAACCAACAGCCTTAAAAATTGTGGTACTATAATAGAAAAAATAGTTATCACCAGTCAATTGCTGCAAAGATTGCAACATAGCTCCCACAAACACTCTCTCAAAAATTCTTGGCTTACCAGTAATCAATGATTTCCATGAAGCAGAACCAGCCAATCTTTCCCTGTCAACACCAGCTTGAATCAATTGAAGTTCACGATATAATGCTGGATCATCTGGTGAGACTTTATTGGTTCTGGCAAGTGAGATTCTTGCATCCTCAATCCTATCTTTTCCAATAAGATAACGTGGGGACTCTGGCATTCTGACCATACCACCAACCAAACACAAAGCCCAGGCAAAACATAAACCTAATGGGATTCTCCATTGTCTTGAATCGGAGTAAGTTTTAGTACCGTAAGTAGTACAGTACCCCAAGAATATACCTAAAGTAATCATCAATTGGAAACAGCAGACCAAAGTACCTCTTAAATTCTTTGGAGAGACTTCAGAAATGAACAATGGACACAAGACAGATAACATACCAACAGCAAGACCAGTGATAATTCTACCAATCATAACTTGATACCAGGCATGTTGAGAAGAAATTTGGATAATAATACCAACAATGTAGATAACCATAGCAGTCATAATTCCGACTCTTCTACCGTACATGTCACCAGCCTTAGACAAAAACAAGGCACCGATGGCACAACCAGCATTAAACAAACCAATCATTAAACCAGTTCTGACATTTGAAAAATAATAAGTACCATCGGATCTAGTACCACCGAATCTTCTTTGGAAATCAGTCATATTGATGAACCCAGAAATGGTACCAGTATCGAAACCGAAAACGAACCCACCAAAGGCGATTAGGAAACACATGATACTGATGCCAATATACGCAGTCCATGGTTTGTTGGCTATGGCGTCTGCGCTTTCTTCGTGTTCTTGTGCTTGTTTTGGATCAAGTTCTTGATCTTGGGAATGCTTGTACTTTTGTTCGAGGTCATGTGACTCATTATGTGTAGTTGAATCGACTGAAGACATTGTGAATTTTTTTATTGAAGGCTTTTGAGTAAAAATGAAGAGACCCAAAGCTGGAGCTTTTGATCCCAGAGTATATTCCTCTATTTATATAGTTTTTGCTCGGAGTCCCCCCATTAGTATTACAAAACCTTGAGTTGCTAAATATATTTGGAAAATGGAAACACCTGAGGGTTTTTGCATTTTTAAAAAAAATTGCACACATTGAATTCCTTTTTCAGGGCAAACAAAGAAATGTCGTCGAGATACAATCTATGCGTCGGCACAACTTACGCTCGCATCTCTTTTTGTTTTTTGTTTTCATTGTGTTTTGACTTTTATAAACTTTCTTTCAATCAAGTTAACCCAAAGAACATGATCTAAATGAAAAGCTTATTGAACAGTGCAAAACCAAACTATAACTTTAGTAGAAGAACAAGTCTGATTCATAGTTCTTTTCCGAATGTGTATAATGTCGGGTAGCGATAATTAATACGTAATTGCACCTTAGCAGCAATTCCATTTGGGTTATCTTGCATTAATGTTTTGTGTCATCCTCATTGCAAAATACTGGTGTGCAGGAATTTTGGAGCAGGATTTGTTATTATGCTTGCTCTAATGTTCCTGAGGTTATTTCCGCATTCCGCCCAAGAAAAAAATATGTACCAGTCCATTAACAATTATTAAGGAGTAATCTCAAGAGAAAAGCATAAATATGGGGAAAGACCCTTTTACGTCAACAATCAGTTGCAAAATAATTACGAAATACTGATTATGTAAATGTACAATCTAGAGATTACAAGATTTCAATTTATAATTATATCATATCATATGCATTAAAATATATTGTGTCTAAAATCTATATCTATATCAAGGAATTTTCATTAATTTTGCATTTCATTTCATTTTTTTTTAATTTTGAATTATTATTTAAACATTAAAGTGTGTAAGGATTCAAAAGAACCAAGATTTCCTGGAACAGGTTTTTCTTTTTTTCGTAATTCGTTATACATGTTCTTCTTCAGGTTTGATATCACCAGCGTAACCAGTAGAAGTGGCCATTTCTTGTTCAGATGGTGGGACCCAACCAGCAGATTGCCATGGTTTGACAGTGGTAGAGTACAATTCATCAATTTCTTCCAAGGTAAGACCTTTAGTTTCGTAAACCATAAAGTAGACAAAGAAGATGGAGAAAATCAAACAACCCATGAAAACAAAACCATAGTAGAAATGGATGGCGTCAGTGATAAATGATGTAAAGAAGGAAATCAAGAAACCCCACATCCAGTTAGATGCATTAGCCAAACCCATAGCCTTACTTCTGACCTTTAATGGATAAAGTTCGGAGATAATAGAATAAACACCACCAGCCCAAGTTGAAGCAAAGAAGAAGACATATAATGAAGTAATAAAGATCATAGCGTTACCACTTGGATGTCTTGTTGGTCCACCTGGAGCATCAATGTAAAGACTTTGAGTACCAATCAATGAGTAGATTAAGAAACAGATAGACATAGCAACGGAACCAATTAACAAACAGTGTCTTCTACCTAATTTTTCAATGGCATAGATACCAACGAAAGTAGACATAAAGTTGATGACACCAATGATAATTGAGGTTTCAAAAGAATCGTTTAAACCAACGGCTTTGAAAATAGTTGTACTGTAGTAGAAGAAGTAGTTATCACCAGTTAATTGTTGTAAAGCTTGTAACATGACACCGACCATAACTCTTTCAAAGATTCTTGGTTTACCATTGAATAAACTTGCCCAAGAAGCGGAACCGGCTAATCTTTCTCTTTCGACACCAGCTTGGATCAATTGAAGTTCACGGTATAAGGCTGGATCTTCAGTGGAAACTTTATTAGTTTTAGCAAGGGAAATTCTGGCATCGTCAATTCTGTCTTTACCAATAAGATAACGTGGAGATTCTGGCATTCTAAGCATACCACCAACCAAACACAAAGCCCAGGCAAAACATAAACCTAATGGGATTCTCCATTGTCTTGAATCGGAGTAAGTTTTAGTACCGTAAGTAGTACAGTAACCCAAGAATATACCTAAAGTAATCATCAATTGGAAACAGCAGACCAAAGTACCTCTTAAATTCTTTGGAGAAACTTCAGAAATGAACAATGGACATAAAACAGATAACATACCAACAGCGAGACCAGTGATAATTCTACCAATCATAACTTGATACCAGGCATGTTGAGAAGAAATTTGAACTATTATACCAACAATGTAGATAACCATAGCAGTCATGATTCCGATTCTTCTACCGTGCATGTCACCAACTTTAGATAATAACAAGGCACCAATGGCACAAGCAGCATTGAATAAACCAATCATTAAACCAGTTCTAACATTGGAAAAGTAGTAAGTACCATCGGATCTAGTACCACCGAATCTTCTTTGGAAGTCAGTCATATTAATGAAACCAGAAATGGTACCAGTATCGAAACCGAAAACGAAACCACCAAAGGCAATAAGGAAACACATGATAATAATACCAGTGTAGGCAGTCCATGGTTTGCTTTCTAAAGAATCTTCCACATGATCGTGGTTATCTTCGTATTTAGCTTGAAGCTCGTTCTGTGCAGCATCAGCTGTAGATGTAGATGAGGAATTGTCTTGAGACATATTTGTAATTGTTGTGTGTGATGAGGATAAGAGAAGTAGAAAGGATTTTTAGAACAGGGTAGACATTACTTACATATTTATACTCCAATATTTTTTTAACACTCAACTTTGTATTCAGAATTGTTTCGTCATGGGGGAAGAGGTGGAGTGGTGTTGGGGGTGCCCGCATAAAATTTGGTACGGTGGGTGTGACTTTCACTATGGGAAAACAAGAAAAAAAAAAGAAAAATATCGGATGCATGATTTAGCAGCCACGCATATGGTGTTTTGTGGCATGACTGATGAAAAATTTTTCCGAATCCACTTCCCAAATTTTAGCAGCAACTAAAAGAAAAAAAAAAGAAGTTCTTCGTCACTTTAACTTACTGCAAACTAGCTGTTATTAATGTAAGCAAGTACTTACATAAGTATACAAACCGAAAGTTGAAGGTTTACTATTGGAATACTTTCCTACAAGAAAGAGTCCTCTTTGAAGAGTGTCAATAGTTTCTCCGAATGTGTATATTTTTTGGAGGAGTGGCGAAAAAATAACACTTTGTGCATATAATTATTCCGGCCGGAAGAATTTATATTAGACAATAGCATCATGTTTTCCTTGCAATACTCGAAAGTAATTGGATGAAAGGATTATTAATAAGGTTTAGCCTTTTTTTTATGCCTCACTACACAATAAAGATTTTTCAAGAATGAGATTCATCTTTATTCTTCCCCACTTTCAACAGTAGGCTTAATTGTGATGCTAGAATATACAAGAAAATGCGTAGCTATCAGATTAGAATTCACCTGTCAAATGATTCAAGATGGGAGCGAAACGTCATGTGGTGTGTTGAAAATATCCCAGTACGTATTAATTCAAGAGGTTAGGCATGTGTATGCTTCGCAGCGACAAAAATAGCTGTCTTGCTTTAGCTTAATGCATGTTTTACCAACAATGCCGTAGCCATTATTGTGTTTTTGCATAAAATAGCCATCTGGTGTTCACTAATGTCGTCCGATGCAAATTTGCACAAAAAGGATTGAGGGAATTACAATAGACAGTGGGAAAAAGAAAAGCGCAAACAATAGACACATGATTTATTCGATACATTACACGACCTGAACTAAACTCCCGAACGTTGTTGCCGTGAGTCGAGTTCTGTTTTGTCATGTAAAAGGCTAAAAAAAGGGCTGGACGGAATTTCGGACTCCAAGAACCGGGATGAAAATTGAGTCTCTCCAGATTAATTCGGGAGCAAGTATTCCCGAAGGTACAGCAAGAGAAAAGGATATGGTGCCATTATTCATGTTGCCGAAGAGTTGATTGCTCTTTCTCCGTCTAACTTTGCACAACCTCAAGTAGATGTCGTGATTATCGTGAACACACTTCCTTTGAAGGGTTTTCTTTCCATATATCTGATCAATAACAAAATGGCAATGAATACTAATATTGACTCAGACAGAGATTTTGATGGTGGAAATAGGTGCTACCACTTCTCAATTTGAGACGTGTACACTGCACAATTTCTGGTCTTTTTTTTTTTCCTTCCCTTATGTCCGTCAACAATCTCAATCCCTTCGGAACTGAATCCGTTGGGTACTGTTTCACCATCAACCCACGACAATTGCAGATCGCATATACGAGCTACACTCTTGAAACTGTTTCATTAGCCTGCTATAGCAATTTCTTATCATACTTATATTAGTTCCCCGGATTTTGATTTCCGTCTTTTTTCCTTCGTCTTGGCGGTTCCCACATTTTAACCCCAAAGTTGCTGAAGTAATACGGCGACGATCACAAAAAAATCACCTTGTGATATCAATCAATCACTTTTCTTCCTGGAGACGTTACTAGATTCAATAATTAATCCGCAATGGTTAATGCACATGCAACCCATTTACCGTATGGAGACGGGTCTGATAAGATTTTCGGAATGGAGAATTTTGGAAACACTTGCTATTGCAATTCCATATTACAATGTCTATACTATACCGAAAGTTTCAGGCTAGAGTTAATTCAGCACAATCAAACCAAACATGATCCGAAATTATTTGTCAATGGAGTTAAACCTCACAACTTCACCACCAAATATGAACAATTGATGCAAAAAAAGATGAGAGAACAAGGTGGCAAGCCAGTGTCTCAAGGCTCAACTACACTGGAAGAAAGGCCCAAACAAGGAAGCAGAAAGGGCTCTCTATTTGGAATTAAGTTCAACAATTCAACCAATGTCTTGGCTACAAATGTACCTACAGCCAATGACGATTCAAAAAAACAATACAGCAAATACATTCAAGAAGCCAAAGATTGTGAATCTTTATCATTAGAGCAACGTATAAAGATTAGCAAATCCCCCGAGTTCCAGAAACTAGATATTTTAATAACTAGACCTGCCACGAATCAAATAGAAAAGAAACCTGTCAATAATAGTGGAGACAGTGAAGACGATGATAATAGAAATGATTATTCTCAAAGCTCATCCATGTTACTTACCGACCAACCTGAACAGACAGTTCAAGAAGGAGCAATTAGTGCCACATCCAGTGCGATTATAGTTGGAATTCCACATCCAGAATCAAATTTAGCTACACCAATAAATCCTTTTAATACGAATCCGAATGGTGATCAAAGAAAGAGATCGGCTTTAATCAATGGCCCGATAATCAATCTCGACACTTCACTACAGCTACCAAGCGAACAACAAGATGATTCTGCATTATTATACGCATTGAAAGATTTGTTTGAAAGTATGGTGGAAAACAAATCTACAATTGGTGTTGTATCACCAACTTATTTCATTCAGAAACTAAAAGAGAAGAATTTTTTATTTCGTCAAAATAATATGCATCACGATGCTCATGAATTTTTCAATTATTTGATTAATGAGATTATGGAAGGTTTGAATAAAGAAGGCAAACTTCAAAGATCTAATTGGTGCAGTGATATTTTCCGTGGTTTAATCACTAATGAAACCAAATGTTTATCATGTGAGAAAGTAACATCGAAAGAAGAGTTGTTCTTAGATTTGTCAATTGATATCCCTCCAGGTGAAGGTGCATTTTCATTAAGCTATGCATTGAATAATTTTTCTAAATCCGAAACTTTAACTCATCAAAATAAATTTTATTGCAACACATGTTCATCATTACAAGAAGCAGTGAAAACTATCAAGTTGAAAAAATTACCAGAAGTGTTAGTTATAAATTTGAAAAGATTTAAATACGACGAACAAATGGATAAGATGGTGAAACTTTTCGATTCTATCAATTATTCTGCCAAATTGCGATTATTCAATACTACTGACGATGAATCTGTGGATGATTTGTTATATGAATTATATGCTTTAGTGATTCACATTGGCGGAGGTCCTATGCATGGACACTATGTTTCAATATGTAAAATTAAATCTGGGTTGTGGCTATTATTTGATGACGAGACAGTTGAGTTAGTGGATGATTCATATGTTATGAGATTTTTTGGAAATGGACCAGGTTTGGCCAGTGCATACATTTTGTTTTACAAACAAAGTAAATGTAATCCCGATTTTGGTTTCAACGATGACGATATTTATAATGGCAATGATGATTATTCAATGAAGCACACAGAAGAGGAATCAAGCACACTCGCTACTTCTGTTAATCTTGATTATCTGGAACCAAAATCTGAAAATTCATCAATTGCGTCATTCAACGCTAGTGAAGCTGCCAAAAAATCAGGGATGTTTAGAAATTTCAAATTTGATAAAGATGAAAAAGTGACAGCTTCACTTTCACGAAGCAGTAGTAATGGAGGGAGTAACACCGCTCCGCCACTTACGCCAACAAAAGATGTCAAGGAAAAGAAGTCTTGGGTTGGCAGTTTGAAGAGAAAGAATACAGAGACAAACAACAACACAGGCAATGGATCACCGATTGAACGAAAATCATCTACAAGCAGCACTACATCAAACAGCAATGCTGGTACCACTGGTGAAAGAAGAAGAAGTATATTTGGTTTCAAAAGGAAATAGACGATTTGTAATGTATAGAAAATCTAGAATACAGAATTGCACACATTTTCCGAATTTGGCGAACTCCGCAAACTGTGGTGTAATATATCCGAGGGTCACGTGAAGTGTCATATTTTTTTTCTTCTCGAATGAAAAAGAACCGGAAAAATGTAGGCAATAACTCCACACACACACACTAATGATCGCGTAATATAAATCTAGATGCTAATTTATTTTTTTGCCCTTCGTGGGGATTACTCATCTACTTTAATTGGTGTTAAAATATATAAAACAAGTCCAATTTCATTTAGATTTTTTCATCGTGTTTTTTTGAAATTATAGGAACTACTTCATTTACCTAACAATGACATCCACAATCTCACCAACTATTCTCAAAACCCCAACTTCCAAATTAATCACTCTCGCAGCTGGTTGCTTCTGGGGAGTTGAACATGTATTTAGAAAACAATTTACCAACAAAGGATTACTAGATGTCAAAGTTGGTTATGCAAATGGGAATCCATCACTTAGTTCGGTGACTTATGAAAAAGTATGCAGCGGATCAACCAATTTTGCTGAAAGTGTTCAAATATCGTATGAACCAACACAATTGAAATTGAGTGACATTTTAGATATCTTCTTCAAGATGCACGATCCAACAACTACTAATTCACAAGGTCCTGATGTTGGCACTCAGTATAGATCAGCTATATTTACCGATAGTAATGAAGATGAACAATTGGCATTGAAAATTAGAGACCAATTCCAAAACGAATGGTACCCTAATCATAAAATTGTTACTGTCATTGAACCTATTAAAACTTGGTATGATGCTGAAGATTATCACCAGGAATATTTGACTAAGAATGCAGGTGGATATGAATGTCCAACCCATTTTATCAGAACTAAACCTAAGATTTAAGTATAGCATTCTTTCAGCAATTGGTATTTAAAAGACGGAGATGTTTGGCAACGTTAATAGATTATATAGACAGGGAATTGATAGCATAGCAGACAATAAATAGCATAAATTCCAGTCTGGTGAACTTGTCAAACTCTAGTAAATAGACATAACAATTAATAGTGCAATTTTATTTTCTCATTTTGCGTAGATACCACTAACTACATGCAATGGAAACTCTGAGGATGACTACTTTATCATCAACTGTAGAAGTGGGTAGCTCATGCTGTGACCATCTTGCTCAGAACTATTCTCCAAGAAAAACGCGTCTCTAACATCTTTGCAGTGACCGGTATCACACCTAAATTTTATATCCCTAGCGATTTATTACTATCGTAACTTAAAATGATTGAAAGGTTAGCATTCATCAACATCTAATAGTATCTTCGCGTATTCTTTTGTCACTGCTGAGCTTTTCCTTGAGTTGTTAAGTGAATTATTGCACCTGCGCTTAAACTTGGTTTGAAAAACTTGAGCAAGAAAAAAACTGTAAACAATCCCATCCTTCCACATCCACCAAGTCTATACACACCATGTCATTAATCAAACCAATGAAGGTCAACCGGGTTGACTTAGCAATGAGTCAGAATAATCCAATTGAATGGTCTGATAACCTTCAAGTATCGTTGAATCTGTACTCACACTTGACAATTTTGGACCCTAAAATACCAGACTATCACCTGGCACTCACTAGTAAAAATGACAAAACAGTATTAAATCCCGAAGAATTGTATTATGATACTATACTATTACATAGGGAATCTATTAGTATGTTACCCATAGGAAGGTTTAATAAGATTATCCTTGCTGATGGAGATGAAGGGTTGAATTTAACCGTACAAGAACCAAATATAGTCTTGCAACAATGGACCCCCAATTTTGAAAACACAAGAGATAATTTACTTGGTGTATTGTTCAACTCGGGCGAGTTGGTGGTTTTGGGAAGAGATGATATTCTGCTTATTCATTATACTGTTAGGATCAATATGTTTGATATTCTAGCAGAGAAATATAATATTCAGGGTGATTCTGAAAACATATATGCGAGTAAACAAGAGTATCGAAAATTGAAGGTTAAGTACTTTACTTTTAGCCAATATGAGCGGAGATTACTATTAAGTATAATTGATCATAATGACTCATTACTTGTTTTTGAAGTGGACGCAAAGACATTTGATACCAAGTTAGTACTGGAAAAACAATTGGCCACTAAATCATCAAAGATACGATGGAGCTGCGATGGGAGCCAGGTTGTTGTCGTTGGGCTGGATAACTCTCTTAGCGTGCACTCTACTGCTGAAGGTTTACAAAATGTACAAATGCTACATCCAGCACAAAGATTCAAGAACCATGCAAATAAGTTTGTGGAACACAATGGAAAGAGTTTTCTAATAAGTACCTTCACTGGTGAATTACTAGCATTTGATTTAAGTAATGGGGCTAGCTATAAGTTCAAACTCGAGACATACTCAACCTGTGTTTCTATTGCATCCGGAGTTTTGGACAATATTTTAACTTTGATACTAACATTTGATTCTGATGAGATTGTTACTATGAAGTTTGATTTTGCCAGTGGGGAGTTCCAAAAGGTGCCCATGGATAGAGCTCTTAATTCATTTATCAATAGATCACTTTATTCTTATCAGTTTACACTGGATGATGATCCGTCCTTGGAATCACCAGAACCTGGAATTAAAGTATACGGTATCAATATGTTACCGAATGGTATGATTTCAGTTTGTTATAAAGTATATGCTAAAGACATAATTCACTACCAGTCTCCAGTATATCTTGACATTAGAATACAATTTATCAAGTTACATCAACCTATATCCACTGCACAAGATTCAAAGAATGTCACGTCTATTGCAAAGTTTGTCAATCATTTTTTGTCAAATTTTGATAAGTTCCCCGTGATAAGCGATGATCTTAGATTATTAAAGAAAGATCGAATAAACACATTTATTGAGAAACTAAAGTCTTTCCAACAGGAACAGTTGGTAAATGCGAATATAGAAGAAAATTTTGACAAGGCAGAACTATCCAATTTCAGCGCTGCTATCCAAAACCACTTTGTTACGAATCCATCGATTATTCAAGCACAATATGTTTACAATTTAACCACATTCCTAGAATCCGCATTACTCAAATTAGAACAAGATGACACTGAAGAAATCAATATCGTTTTGCAACAAATTCGAAGCTTTCAAAAGTCACTTGAAAATTCAATTGTCATATTTCTAAGAAAGTTGATACTACAATACTACGATGGGAAAGAGGTGACACACGAGTTTGACAAATTTTCTTTGATAACCATGTATCTCCAGCTCCAGAAATTGAATCAAACTGTCAATGTCAGTATTGCAAGTTCAGCTGAAGTTGCCTTCAAAACAAAATTCTATTCAGAAACTTTCAAGGTGACTATAGATGACATTGATGAAAGCAATGGTACCATCATATCTACACTGGGACATGGATGGACGCAATGTCAATTAACTAATCTTCCCTTACTACGTATGAACAATTTGACTGATGAACTGTCACAATTTAGGTATATTATTAGAGGTACGGAGTTTGGGCAATTGGTGAATGATTTATTTGATTCTATCAATTTTTGTTTTCTCACTGGAAACAAGACCTACCCGTTAAAATAAAAGCAATGACATTCTATTTTTAAGAGTCTTATTGTCCAGAATATAGTAATTGCCGTTATATCTCGCGGAATAATAAATAGCAAAACGCACTAATTAATGTATAGATAAGAATTACCAAGTCTATTCCAGATTCAGTGGAACTAGATTTGAATAAAATTCTCAATTTCTGCAAAAGCCATATTGTTTTGACATGAAAACTTGTGGTTGAGATCGATTGAGGAGTAATCTTGCATAAAAAAGCAATTTTTATTCAAAGCCGTTTGCTTTATAAGGAGACGGATTAATTGTCCCAAAATGATGAGAGGGGGTGTGTGCTAGATGATCATAGAATTCTCGGACTTTAATCACCGACAATTAATGCCGCAGTAAAGCAAATTTTTCGCGAGGAGTCAATTTTCAGGGTCAAATGTAGCCGTTTTTGACTGCGACATTTTGCAACCAGGTGCAAGAAGTCAAAAAAAAAGGTTGTGCCTTTCCGGCCACACCCCCCATTTCTTTGACACATCTTATCTCCTTTTGCCTCACATGTAAACCAAATTAAACTGCGGCAGTTTTAGGCTTTTTCTAAATACCAGGTTGCTTCATGCTACACAGTGAAATTTTTTCCTTTTTTGATTTGTTATCAATTGCACGAAATACACTTAGGGGATGAGGTGGACTATATATATATCGCAATTGAAGGAGTTAAAAATGAAAGAACTCAATTAATTAATTTATAGAGCCATTCAACTATAATAACAAAGACTGACTTCAACATGTCTACATCATTAAATTTGCAACCAACCACAAAATTATCCCAACCTCACGTTCAAACTTCATTGACTGAAGTCACAAATGTATTGCCAATTAAACCACCTTGTCGTATCTTCTTCAAAAATGAACTAGAACAACCCTCTGGAAGTTTTAAATTGAGAGGAATTGGTCACTTGGTTCATAAATCCATTGAAAATGCTGTAAAAAATCATCCAACTAAAACAATTCATGTTTTCGCTTCAAGTGGAGGAAACGCTGGGTTAGCAGCTGCTTATCTGGCTTACTTTTATAAAGTCAAATGTACTGTTGTGTTGCCAGTAATTTCAAAACCTGTTGTTCAAGAAAAATTGAAGTCATATGGTGCTGAAATAGTATTGTTTGGAAATACTATAAACGAAGCTGACCAACATTTAAGAAACTTAATGGACTTGATTGATTTGGATACCATATACCCAGTTTACTGTCATCCTTTTAACAACCCAATTATCTGGAACGGTCATTCATCATTGGTGGACGAAGTGACCCAACAATTGGGAAGAAAAGAAACCAAGAACTTAAAAGGTATGGTTTGTTCTTTTGGTGGTGGAGGCTTATACAATGGGATTTATCAAGGAATGGTGAAAAACAAAGTATCGGGAGATATTTTACTTATCGAAACATCACAAGCACCAACATTAACAAAAACAATTGAAGCTGATGAAATTATAACATTGAAATCCGTCAAATCACTTGCAACTTCTTTGGCATGCTCATACACTACTGAACAATCTTTGAAATATTACAAAGATAATTCTATAATTCAATCGAAATTGGAATTAATCGATGATGTGGATTCATTAAGAGCATGCGTTGCTTATAACAAATGCATCAAAAAGACAGTGGAGCCAGCTTGTGGTGCAGCATTATCTGTTGTCTACAATAAAATTGATTTATTGTACAAAAATTTCAGTCATTTGAGCAAAGATGATATAGTAGTGGTTGTCGTTTGTGGTGGTTCATGTACCACAGAGGCAGATCTTGACGGGTTTGAGCAAATAATCAAAAAATCAGAGATCAAATTATAGAGTGTATTTTTAGATTGGGTACGTGATTGTACGTATAAGTGTTTACTTTTCTTTTTCTTCATTATTGTTAAGATTTAATATATTAGTTTATTATTTTATTTATTTATATGTAAACATTCAGAATCTGATGTGCAGTTCAAACATAACGTCGACGCAGTGAGTGCATTTATAACAGATCTGGTATTGTTGGTGCCAATGAAAAAAAAAAATGGGGCCAGCGCCGGGCCCAAAAAAATAATGAAGGGTGCGAGATTCGAACTCGCGCGGTCAACTGACCAACAGATTACTCTGGTAAAGAAGGGTTTGAACCTTCACCTTAAGTCTGTCACCTTAGACCAACTCGGTCAACCCTCCAGATTTATGAATTTTGGATTTTTTGCGATTACTTTATGAAATTGTAATCACATGACTTTCACGTGACTTTCACGTGAAATACATTAGGGTTCAGGGTTGCAAAATTGTTAATATCTAACGTTCTTTACTGAAATACCTTCATAAAAGATATAATCAAAGGCAGGAAGTGCAATAGACAGTCCCAAATACTCTTGAAGGCACTACCATATACAAGAAATAGTAGCACTGTATAGATTGAACTTATCCAAGAGAGATTGTACGTTACCAAAACTATTCGCATCTCTGGAGTACCATCTTGTGTAGAGTTCCGTAAGTAAGAAAAATATATAGAAGCAGTAAAGTTATAGCTGGTGTAAAACAGCTTTCACGGGACTGGTCTCTTGAAACTTACAGTCTGTGCAATAACCAACTTTGCAACAAATTAAAAAATAGTCCTTGTCCCCATAAGAAACATATATCGACTCCTAGTAAACCAATTCCATACATGCACTGGATTAATATTAATAATCCCATAGTTGGTATTCATTTTATATCAATAGGACACTTCAAAATCACGTTGACATAAGTTTCCCTTACAGAACCCCTTCTATATTTGATCCTTTGAATTGTTTATACGCATAGGGATTGGGTTTATTTTTCTTTATTCCAAATTTGCAACAAAAAAATACGTGGATATAAATTCTAACAAAGTGTCTATTAAAATACAAACTCTAAAATCAAGATATCTTCAAAAATTCTATATGCTTTTCAATTTCTCGACAAACACTTTTTCTAGCATCCGATCCAACGGCCGGAACACCAGTAAGGTCAATCATAGGTTCTTCACAAAAACACCAATCCAAATGATTCATGATATTTAATTCAAAATCATACCCGCCCAATTCACTTTTCAACTCATTACCATACAATCTTCTTCTATCACCTTGTTTCGTGACTGGTCCTCTATCTTCATTATTATAATTGTGCAAGAATAAACTTTCAATGTAGAATTTAGGCCAATTTGCATGTAAGAAGAACAATGAAGATGATTTGAATAAGTGGAAATCGTAGTTTGATGATGTGTCATCTTCATCATTGTCTGCATACTTTTCAGGCATCGGCGAATTATAATCTACGCTCTGTTTTTTGCCCTTCTTCTTATCGTTGTTGTTTTCGGCAGCACCAGTTGACATATAGTAATCTATAATTGGATCATATTGTCCCATACCATAAACTTCATGTTTCTTAGTACCACCATTTATAGGACCAAATTCCCGGCTAAATTCAGATACTTGGTAATAAGGCAAGTCCAATTTGTGGGCTGCTGCAATAAAGGTTTCTTTATCACCTTCTCCAGCGGCACCTTGACTCAAAAGTGGATAATAAAACTCAGGACCATAATAATTATAATACATGGCCAATACTAATGTCTTGAAATGTACTTTTTTGTTAATCAACAATTGCCCAGTTTCTGAGCTAGCTTCTGGTATAGCTCCTTTACAATCATGATAAGAATAATATATTGAATCAGCTAATTTACCTCTTTCATCTCCTTGAATATACGAATTTCTAACTTTAAACTCCGGATCTACATCAACAGAAGTAACTGAATAAAATTCTGGTGAAGTTGAACGTCTCCACAAATCCGGCCAAAGAACAAGGTGCCTATTCGTGAATGGTTTGTTTGTGAAAAAGACATCCGGGTTTTTAATAGGAATATTGTCAGCATCAAGGTATAGTATTCTTTCAAAAGATGAAATTAAAAGGGCAATATTTTTGAATTGAAATCCACTAATTTTATCGACAAACGATTTTGGTAAATAATCTGTCATCAATTTACATCTCGCATTTAATGTTGGTAATACACGATCGCAAAATTGGATATCATAATCTTCACGGTACGGTATAATCACTTCAACTGGTAATCTCGAACCGTTTTCTCTAAGTATTTTAATTGACAAAAACACCAATTGATTATATTTACCACCTCCTAAGTACACAATCCCGTCACCTTTCATGAATTTGTTAAACTTATTATATTTGAATAATTCTTCCGGCCAATCTTTCATCATCGAGTCGACAAATTTAGTATGGGCCTTTTGTAAAGTTTCTCTCTCAAAGTCATTTAAGGTTAAATACATTGACAATAACTCTTTATTTCTAATTAATTCATTGTTGTATTGCTCACGTAAATGTCCACCATATACTGGCATCCTTCCGTTCTTGTGAATTAGTCTTTCAACACTAAATCTTTTCATATTCTGGGGTGGGATCTTATTTCTCAATTCATAATACTTCTCTAATTTGGGGCCATTGGGGTAATGATCTTGATTATTTAAAGTTCCCAATACTGGTTTACAATCCTCCATGAGACCAATTAATTCAACGAAAAATCTTTGGAAGGTTTCAATAAAGTGATTCTCCATTTTGTATTGATCTACAAATGAATTAGTGAGTAGTAATTCGGTTTCATCGTTGATGCTTGTAATCAAATTTTTGTAATTATAGCCGTCAATCAAATTCAAATCATAATTTGATTTCGTATCAAAATTAGATTGTAAAAAATTCCAAAAATGTTCAGTGTTATCATTTGAATCTAGTTTGTCGTTAAGATAGTGTTTTTGAACAAAGACCAAGTCTGTGCTAGGATCATGATGATAACCAACAAGTGAGTAAATTTGATCATTTTCGTCTCTTAAGATTGATTGCTTCGAAGATAAAGCCAGTTTCAAGCTGGAAAATCTGTTGATAAAGTGACGTGATGAGAATATTGAAAACTCAAAGGAGGACCGTTGAACCGCTGCTATTATATTAATAGCAGTTATTAGAAACAAAGATATAAGTATGAGTCGGATCGTCTTTGACGACGCTGGGAAGGATATCATTTGTCGAACACGTCTTTATCGATACTAATAAATGAATAAGAAGAAGAAATGCTGGGGAGGATAGAAATGTTTTCTTGTTTCTTTCTTTGCTGGTTGAAAGTTATATGTATATATAAAAGAAAAAGTTTATTTAAAGTACGTGCCAATTCCAGTGAATAAATTTATTTCTATCTGATTGTCTGAAAATTCTCTCATTCTTTCTATTTTCTGTTTCTTTACCTGTCTATTTCAGCCTCAACAATAGCTTACTTGTGTTTGTGTGTAAAATATGCATGGTTTATTTTTAGTTACAAAATTGGATAAACAATTGCACTAACAGTTGTGGGAAAAATGGTTACTGTTCCTGAGAAAGGGGAATCAACAAGGAGCAGACCAAAACCACCCTGCACAATGCTAGCAATTGTATTCTTTGTAATGATATGTCAATACCCAACAAAACAAACCAACAAGCCTACAAAGAGGTGTGGTGGCCACAGTGTTCATGGGAAAATGTTATTAGTAATTGCTATTTCTCCGATGTTATCGCCTTAGATTTTGTGATACTTGCTGCACATAAGGGAAAGGGAGAGATATTTTTCTGTCTGGTGTTTTATTTCCGATTTTTTTTCTTTTATCAATCACGTGTCATTTTTAAGTTTTGGTTGTCAAGATTTAGATAAACTTTATACAACAATGAGGCAAGCCAAGATACAAGTTTAAGCAATATTGTTTTCCTACTATGGTGGTTCGTACGGCTAGGGTGGTGACATTTACTATGGCATCTAATCGTTCCGTATCTCTTTCGAAACATTGCAGTTTGAATCACTTGCAAAACGCAAATTGTTGATGAGCTGTTCCATGGCCAGTATCCCTTCTCGGAATTCTTAGGTGAAACTTCGAATGTAGCATTTATACGAATTACCTTTTTAGTTTAAATTACAGGAGACATACTAATATTAAAGCATATTTAATGGAATGGATTCCCCCATGCCAAAACCCACGGTGTGTTTAGAGAACACAGAGACTTTCGCTGATAGATCTACTAGAAACCTTAGAGTTTTTTAATTAACATTCTCTGGAAGATTTTAAGAACGGGAGTCAAAGGTCTGGATAATATCCGATAGTGAATTTGACAACAAAACGTTTAACAAATGAACACCAAAAAAATTGCTTCAACCAATGAAACCGTTCAATTGAACGTTTTCTGCATAAAAGATTTCAAACTAGAACAATGCATCTAGTGCATGATATGTTCACAGTGCACCTTTCCACCGATAATACAATATTCATGTAGATTGTGAGTGTAATCGCTGATACGTTTTGCATATTAATAAAGCTTATCTAGTTATTAGTAAGTTTTACCATTGCAATAATATCTAAGTCGTACATATTGACGAGCCAGTTCTTCTATTTTCTAGGTCCTTCTAATTACTGTGGTAGTAGTAGAGTCATACAAATATGATTCTGCATATAGACAAGCGATTTTGAAGTTTGTACACACCTCTCGGGTGGTCTTCCTCTCAACCAAGAATTTCTCGGGGTGGTATTCCTTTCCCTTTCCCTTTCATTTCCAGTCTCATTTCAGTGTGCCTTGTCGTTGCTCTGTTTAAATTTATTTACAAAAATAAGCGACTGCATACACAAACTCATATACATAATTTGTTAGTGACAAAGGAAAGTTGATAATACAAATCACCCTTTCTTTTTTTTTTTTTTTGTTGTTTTCTCTTATCAGTCACTTTGTTTTTCTATAATCAAATATTTCCCCAACAGTAAATTTTTTTTTTTTTGAGGTTAATCTTTACTTTCCTTAGGTAATGTCAACTGATAACTTATTTGAGAACATTGAACAAGACAACAATCCATCATTCTATGGTAATCCGTCTATTATAAACGACCCGTATCGCCCGACAACGGATGAGGTACAAGAGGGCAAAGGCAAGAAGAAGTCAAAGAAGAAATCAAAACAACAGCCACAGCAACATTCCAAAACAATGTCCCCGTCGTCACCACCACTAGCACCAACGCAAACATCACAGCAACAGCTGAGCAACAAGCTGGTCAGCAATGGGTTCCCAAATGAGTTGGTTAACAGCACAATTGGTTTGTCGAACAAGATTCTTGAGTTGCTAAATGATCCTGATTTACAAGTTGATATAATCAACTCGGAAAAACTAGTCAATTCTTCTGTGATCGTGTATACTATAGAATTATCATCAGAAACGACAAAAATAGTGGTTAAGAGACGATATAGTGAATTCAAATCATTAAGAGACAATTTATTAAAACTATTCCCCACTTTAATTATCCCACCAATACCAGAAAAGCATTCAATTTTAAGCTATTTGTTAAACACAATTAACCATTCACACGAGATTTCCATAATTGAAATGAGAAAAAGATATTTTAAGATGTTTTTAGATGATGTGATCTTCCAGCTGGATACAAAATTAAAGAATTGCCCGCTTTTGCACAAATTTTTTGATCCTAATTATGAATTGGGTTGGTACAATGCGTTAAACGAGCCACCCGTGAGTCTTATCCCAGACAATTTGTTATTAGCCAATCCAATTAATCCAGCTGACCAGAATGGGTTATACTCGTTGTTACCTGCAGTCAATGGGTTTGATTTCAATTCGAGCATCGATAATTTGTCAAATTTAAAGAAGATGAATGAGGATTTATACAAATTAAACGATCAAGTTAAATTGTATGAGTTGAAAGGATTTGAGCAAGATTTGAAGTTTACCATTCCAGAAGAGTTGATCCAATTTGAACTAAAATTTCATCAAACCATCAAAATTTTAACTGACTTAAACAAATTGAATGCAAAAACTACCAAGAATTATAAAAATTTAGTCGACACGTTGATTGACTTGGGAGGAAATTTAAACAATTTTTCTTTACAAGTCTATCAACAAAAACAAGGTAGTAACAATCAATTACTGGAAGCCATTGAGAAGTTTGGATCTACTATGGATCAATCATTCCTTAATTTTGAAAGTTTTATATTGAACCAATTGATTCCACAATGGCAAGAACCGGTGAATCAATTGATTTTATACCTTCACGGCTCATTGGGTTTGATCAAATTTTACAAGTACAAAATTGTGCAATTTAAAATTTTGTATAAGCTTAAATTTAACAAGTTCCAACAATTGATTAATTTAACTAACATTGGTGGAGGATCAGCTGTTCCTAGAAAGTCAACAGATAGTAGTAATGGCGGCGATAATGAGAACGAAGAAGAGGCAGAGCCAGATAATTTAGATCATTTGAAAGACTTGAACAGTCCAACGATTAATAATGCATTGAGGAATTTGTCATCAAAGAAATTATCAAAAAAATCATCGTGGTATGGATTGTTTGGTGGAAATACTCAAACCAAGAAGTTCAATTTCCAACTACCAGTAGAGGAAACAAATCCTGGAATACCGGAGCAGCAACAAGCATCCCCACAAAAATCCCAAACACAACCACAGACGCAGCAACAGGCTCAACCACAACAGGCGCAGCAACAGCACCAAGCTTCAATCAAGTTTAAGCTTGCGCATATAGAAAAGGAGTTGAATAAGCTTAATCAATTAATAGAGTTATGTAATCACGATATGCATGAATTGACGCAAGCATTGGTAACCACATTTGAGGAATTTTTGAGAAGAATAGAAAAGAGATGGTTGCTTTTGATGGTGAATTATATTAAGAATTGTAAGAATATGTTTGAATCAAATTTAACCAATTGGGAAGAATTTAAAGAATCTTTAATTAATGAAACCAGAGAAGTGAATTAGATTTTTATTGTTATCTTTTTTTTTTTACCTTTTTACCCGTTTTTGTTTTTATATTTTTATTGTTTGTCATTTGAATGGAATTGTACGTAGTTTGGGAAATAAGTAATAAATATATAAATAAATATATAAGTTCAAAAATATAAGTTTATTCGCCATTTGGAAGTAGCTGCCAAAGTATTTGTTGCTGAGGACGTTGGTTTGAATACCGGTTTTTGTGATTCTGCATACAGCGCGGACAAACTCTCAAGTCAAGTCGAGATTCAGTGGCAACGATATTCATAGTGGAAAAAAAAAGTATAAGGTCTAGCAAAACATACTACCAACTCTTTTTTTTTAACCAACCCATTCGAACAACGTCACTTAGTCAGAAAAAGAAGAACATAGCCAAGATGTCAGCAATGGATATAGATACAGATATTTCCACAGTGTTAGCCACTATCAGACTGGAGACAGATAATTCTGAATTGAACCAAATTATTTATCAATTGGAAGATTTGTATGAACGTAAATTATGGCATCAATTAACCCAAGTTTTAGATGAAATCTACTATAAATTTGACAATACTATAATCACGCCCCAATTAAAGAACAAATTATACAATTTATTCATTAGACAATTTCAATCTAAATTAAATCCTGTTAAAGTGGTTGATTATTTGTTGGAATCATTTGAAAGTGACCAAGAAACATTATCTATCTTGTTGACATTGAAGCAAGATTTTATAGTGAACTTGAAAAAGGGACATAATTTCAAAGATGACGAGGATCCGGAATTGAAACAGTTGATTCAAGATGATGAATCTATCATATACGTGAAATTACAAATTGCTCGTTATTATTTGATTTTGAATCAATTGAATGAAGCAGAAGAAATCTTGAGTGAATTATCACCAAAATTTGAAAGTTTGAATAACAATTTGAATGGGAAAATTAATTCTGCTTATTATTTGGCAAAGACTGAGCATTCCAGAATTTTAAAAGATTACAATGGTTATTATTCCAATGGATTATTATATTTATCATCGGTCAATAACTTGCCACTAGATGAAAAATTGAAATTATGTTACGAATTATGTATCGCTGCATTGTTGGGTGATAAGATTTATAATTTCGGTGAGTTGATATTACACGATATTTTACAAGAGATAACTAGTGAAAGTTCCCAATATTATTGGTTATATCAATTAATTATAAACTTGAATTCCGGTAATTTGAAAGAATTCAACAAATGGTTGGAAATCGCAACTGTGAAAGCACCTATATTAGCAGGTGAGAATTCAAAATTCATAAGAGAAAAATTAACAATCATGGCATTATTGGAATTAGTATCTGCTGACAAGAAATTATCCTTTGAAACAATTAGCGCAAAAACTAATATCCCATTGGATCAAGTGGAATTGGTCATTATTAAAACAATGTCATTGCATTTGATTGAAGGTTATATTAATCAAGATCAAGGATCTTTAGTTGTATTTTGGATCCAACCAAGAATTTTGAATTTAGATCAAGTTAAAAATTTGATTCAAAATGTGGAGAATTTAAGTAAGAATATTTCTATAGTTTGTAAAGATTTTTAGAGTAGTATTTACCAAAGTCCCCATTCTCATCTAAATAGATCAATTTACAAAATACAAATGAAGATCATCAACAACCACCCTCAAAAAAAAAAAAAAAGGGAGGGTATATATGAATATATACTGACAATCTAATTTAATCTTCCTTTCTACTGACACTATAGACATTGTCTTTGACTTTCTCCACGTCGAAACTAACTTTCGGATCATAATCGTGGTGTTCTATATCCCAACTCAAACGAGTTGCAATCCAAGAAGCAACTTCATCACATAATCCAAGCAACTGTAAATTGAATCCTTTATTAAGGTGCTCATCCTTATTGATTAAAACTTTGGGCACACTACTGGGAACATCCTCAATAATGCTCGCCACTGGCTCCACTTGCATTGTAGTCCCTATGACCAACAATAAATCAACTTTATTTAAATCCTTATGCACTGATGAATGGTATATTTCTGGCAATTGTTCTCCGAAAAATGTAATTGTTGGTTTTATGGCACCAAAATTAGGTTTTACTGTATTTGGGATATTTTGTACATCACGCCAACATCTTCCACATCGTGGAATTTGCTTTTTTTTTATGTGTTCATATATGGTATTACCAGGACAAATACTATGACAAGTAACACATTTCGCCCTTGCGAATGAACCATGACATTGTATTACTTTCTCAGGGTCTATACCTGCTCTTTGTTCCAAATTATCTATATTTTGAGTATAATTTCTTAATAACAAATTTTTATCTTGTAATAGTTTAAGAAATGCATGTAGTAAACTGTACTTCCCCTCAGGTGGTAATATTAAATGAGCTTTTGAGTAAAATAACCCTGGATCTTTCATGAAAATTTTCAAGTCAAATACAATTTTTGGATCCTTAAGATTTATCTGCTTATATAACCCATTAGATGATCTAAAATCAGGAATTCCTAGTGACGTGGATATACCAGCACCTGTAACAACCATTATGTTTGAACAACAAGATAAGTCAGATAAGAACCTTTCGATACTATACCTAAATGGAAGTGCAGAAGGAGCAGTAGAAGGAACTTTGGTGGTAACAGCATTATCTGATTCATATTCATCCTCTTCATCGCCCATAGAATCATCTTCGTCATCATCTTCGTCATCCTCCTCCATGTCATCATCGCTATCCAGCTCTACTCGAGACTCCTCACTATACAGCAACTTGACCAACACAGCAGCTAGTTCTTTTATTGTTAAAATAGGATAATCCATAACTGCTTTTTTAGGGTATCCCAAATTAAGAATCAATGCACAAATATCACGTTTCGTTATGGAGCTATTGATATGCATTTGAAGGAAAGGCATAGTTCCTTCTTTTTCAATTATCTTTTTATACTGTTTTTGAAGTTTCAAATCCGGTACAAACGTTTCAATGAACTCATGGTCATCATATACACGTCTGGCATTGCTGTTATGTGATATGTCATTGTCAGACGATGCTGGTGAGATTAAACCTTGACTAGTGGATGTGCTACTACTGTTTATCCCCTGAGATATTGTCATTCGTGCAAGGTCTTGAACTTCTTTGGGGTGATATTGTATTTAATACGAATTTTGAACGTTGTTATAACTAGTTATGATATGAATATTGCCTACGGTTCTTGCTTATAGCACATTAAAATAATTTTTTTTTGTACATATAAACAAGTACTGGTGAAACAAAATTATTACAAATTAAGAAGAAAAAGCAAGAGGACAAAAAAAACTATGAAAAATTAGATGCGTGCCTGTGTCTACGTCCCACTTGCGGCCTAAATATCTGGCATTTTGGCGTTCGTGTCGACTCAACTGAGCGTGCCAGCCAAACCAAACACAACGACAAACTTGCGCGAGGTCGGCCTAAATTAGGCGGACAACCACACCAACGTTTAACGTAATAATAATGTTTGCTTCGTGCTTGTTTCCATTGTTGCAATTGGAAAACTCAAGAAGCAGGTTAATACATTAGCAACTTTTATTTTCAATGATGACTATTTAATCTACAATAAAAAAATAGAGAGTTTCCCAGCCTTTAAATAGTGCCAAAACTAGAATTATCCAAAATATAATCTCGTCTATGATAGATAACGGAAAGGTTTAAATCGTAACATGTTAGTTCGATAACGGTATCCTATGTAGCAGTGGGGTTTGTTATATTTGTTGAAGGTACAGTAACTCTAGAATTGAGGTAGCTTTATAATAAAAACTTGCTAAGTTGATGAAATACAGATTGTGTTGCCAAAAAACTATTTTCACTAAATATTGGTTGGATTTTGACAGCAAAAAAATTTCAGTCCCTCCCAGCAATCACTTCTTTTTCCTTTAATTATTTTTGGATGGTATTGAGACAGCATACAAATCCTATCATTTTAAACAACTCTTTCTGTACTCTCCCTTCATTGTTTAGATTCTCTTTCTGTTTAATTCTACATGAAGTATAAAACCTTCAGTTATTATAACAGTTCTCGTACATTGAAATTGGTTACTTTCCGTGTTGCGGGTTTAATGTACAGTCCGAACGATTGAATACTGCTAGAAGATATTCCTACTATATCCCCGAGGGTACTTTCAAGAGCAGCACTGTTCTTGACAACCTATCTCACTACTCAATTGTTGCAGCGATAATTAATAGTATCTATAGATCATTTTCCAAAACTTCGGGGTGCAAAGTTAATTTCTGTACCATGGGCTATTTCGGCTATGCAGGAAGGAAAGAGAGCGAAAAAAAAAAGGACCGAGATTAAAAAAAAAAAAAGCTTCCGGCTGGCGTTGGTTGTTGGTTTGGTTGGCTGACTTGGATTGGAAAAAAAAGAAGAGAACCGCAGTATATTAATCTTTAACAGCAACACTTCTAATCAACAAAGAACCTCAAAGCGTGATGCATTTGTCAATAGTACCGTTACTTTTTTGTGTTGGTACAACACTAGCCAATTTAGCCAAATTTGATGAGGGTGATTTATCTCAAGTGTGTGGAGGGATGTATTCTAAACATGATTGGGGAGGATCAATCAAACCACACATTGGATTATCATTAAATCAATTCAATGATTATAAATATGATCCCAAAAATCAAGATGACAATGACCATGATGATATTTCAGTGACTTATGTGATTTTTGAATATAAGGATTTAGTTAATCTTGGTGCTGATTTAGGCGATGGCACTTATAAATTCATATGTGATGATTTTGCCATTAATGATTTAAAAGTATGTGATGAAAGTCACAAGGGGAAATTCATCATTAATAAAAATGTCACTAATTCAACTATAATGACTGCACAATTGACTCATTTAGGTAAAGCAAACATAAATTATCCAGTAAATGTCACTGGTTATTATTGTGTATCTACATTTTCTCAATATGAAGATCCTATATATAGAGGAGAAATTAATTTTCAAAATGCATTTGGTCAATTAAGTGCTAGTGAAATCCCCAAATTACCAGCTTATGGAATCTTAGCTATATTTTATGCAATTGCATTAGCATTATTTGGGTTTCAATTTTTCAAGAAACGGAAAGAAAATCAAATTTTACCATTACAAAGATATTTATTAGCAATGCTAGGATTTTTAACATTTGATACTGTTGTTGTTTGGTCATATTATGATTTGGTTAATAGAATTGAATCTCCAAGTAGTGGATTTGCTAGATTTTACATGATTTTCCTTGCTTTATTGAATGCTGCCAAAATCACTTTTTCATTCTTTTTATTATTATGTATTGCCCTTGGTTATGGTGTGGTAAAATTGAAATTGGAGAAAAAAGTCATGCTTGGATGTAAAATATTGGCTGTTTGTAATTTCCTTGCATCTTTTGTTTATTTATTTTTCAGTTATTATGGTGGTTCTTCAAATTCTTTAGCCACCACAGATGGTATAGAAACAGCAGCATCAGGAAGCTTTTTGGGGTTGTTACCAATTATTCCAATAGCTATCATATTGTCAATTTACTACGTTACTATATTGGCTTCAATAAGAGCAACCACGGAAAGTTTACATAAACAACGTCAAATAATCAAATTAAACTTGTATCAACACTTATTTAAAATTGTATTTGGAGCTGTGATACTAACGTTTTTGGGATTATCATTATCTTCATTTGTTTATTTGAGTATGTCATCAACGGAAATGTTTGAGCAACATTGGAAAACTTCATTTTTCATTTATGATTTCTGGCCAAGTGTTGTATTTTACCTTGTTTTCATGGCTGTTGCTTGGTTATGGAGACCTACTGAAACTAGTTATATGCTTGCTATTTCTTCACAAGTTGCTAATGATGAAGAAGGGGGAGAGTATCAACAAGGTATGGAATTGGATACTTTTTCATTAATGAGTCATAGTGATGATGAAGCAGAAGGTACTGCTGGTGGTGCTCAAAGAAACGTGGATAGAGATAGTTTCGAGTTGCCAAGTAAGAATAACACTGATAATCCTCCACAATATGATCAATTAAGTACTCATGAACAACAACTGAATGAGGCACCAGCTCCAAGCAGTACTTTATTTGAATTGGGAGAAGATGAAGTCAGTGATCATGAGGGGGCAGATAATCACGAAGATAATAGATTGAAAGACGACAAACATAAAGAATAAATACGAGGGTTAGAGTTTATATTTGTTTGATGCATATACATATATATATATATTAACTGTTTTTTTTTTTTCTATTTTCGTTTTAAGTAAGTTTTTACTTGTTTCGAGGGAAGCAAGAGATCTAAAAACTACAATGAACAATAATCCATCTAACTTCTCTTTGTTAAAAGTAACTCACGATAAAAATTTCAAAATTCAAAATCATCAAAATCAAAATCTTAAAAAAAAAAAAAAAATTATCTTCCTCTCTCATTACACCGTTTCGTCTAATCTTTTCATTAATTTCATTTCGACTTCACCGAATTTTTCTAATAAATCATTATAAAATTTAATATTTTGATCACAAAGTCCAAGCATTGAATTTTTAATTTCATTCTTATTAAATTTCTCCCAATTTGGATACTCTTCATTAATGATCTTATTTGTTAAATCAGTTAGAATTTTAGTTTCTTTTGCTATTTCCTGTTCCAAATTCTTAATCTTTTCATTTTTATTCGATGCTGGTCCAATATTATTTGACGTAGATAAAGTATCTTTAATTAATTGTGTAGTGTTATTCACAATGCCTCCTTGATAAGAAGTCATGACTGGGTTAGGTGGTTGTTGATGACCATTAGCACCATTTACGGAGCCCAGGTTAGCCAATTCTTTATTTAAAAATTCTTGTAAAACCGCCAAATCCGTTGATTTATCATTCTTCAATTTAATCAATTGAATAAACTTTAAACAAAATTTCGATAAATCTTGAAGTGAAACCAAAAAACTTTCATCAACATATCGATACATTTCATTATAAGATTTCAGGAAAAAACTTAAAGAATCTGCAAATATTTTGAAATTTGTGGTCATTGGTGAATCATCTGGTTTTTGTACAGATGATAATTTTATTATCTGATTTTGAAATTGTTCATAATCAATCCCCAATTCGTGATTTTTCTTATTCAATTTAGTAAAGATCTTTTCTAATTTAGTTAAATTCTCATACAATTTCTTCAATTTATCATTGATTTCCAAAATATCTTTATTGGTTTCTTTCTTGTGTTTTGATGGAGTCAAGAAATTCATTACCGTTTCAGTTATCAACTCTTCATTAACAACTTTCCCCACAAAACCTGCTTCTTCAGAGCCTGAATCTTTAATCTTCAATGACGTAGTGAATGTCGCCCAATCATTTGAGTTACTAACAAACAAATGGAATATTGACAGTTGAGATAATATGTTGTGTTGTAAAATAAACCTAATAAACCTATCCAACGAATGCAATCTTTTATGAACAAATTCAGAGCTGAATGTGTCACCAGTCAAGTATTTGAAATTCAGTTTGGAAGGTAATGGAGGAATCATAACTGTCGGGAAATCATTGCTTAAACTTTCATATAAATATCTGAAATCGCCATATCTTCTTCTAACACTAAAAGTTAAATATTCCTCATCTTGTTTTGGTTTCTTTTCTTTCGTCAATTTTAAAATCGAGGGATTATTTGTTGTTGTGGTTACCAAATATGAAATAAAAGGTTTCGATGCTGTATCCAAATCACGATTAGGATGAGTGACTGTGGTTTTTATATTGTATTTGTCAAAGAAAGAAATATCAACATAACCTGTTGGTATTACTGCTGTGGAATCAGCTTCATCTGGGATAGGTTCATGGTTGTCAGTTGAAGATATCGGAAACAGAGGTTGTTCTTGCAGTTTTGCAGTAGAAAACTCATCTGCCAGTTTTGTTGAGTCGCTCTTAGCTGTCTTGGGTGCTAACAACAATGAGTTACTGGGGTCTTCATCACTATTCGTAGTTTGGATTTCAGTGCTGTCGTGTGAGTCATGTTTATTTTCTTCTTCTTTCTCTTTATGCTGTTCTTTGTCTTCTTTCTTATCTTCGTGTACATGTGTTGATTCTAGTTGATCTGCTAATATATTAGTTGTATCGTTAGTCTCGTCTTTTGGTTGTTGTTCCTCAATTGATTTATGGGCAGAATGTTGATCAGAGTTCAATGATCCTTCTTCAGCAATCGGGTTGATGGGTGTGTTGTTATTGAGTATGGTGATGTCGTTGGTATCGTCTCTGTCCCATTGAATAGAAGTGAATTGATCGTCGGAACTCATAATTGTTATTGAATATCAAAAAGGAAATATGATTGTATTTTAGATAAGATAAAAAAAAATGGGGGAGGGAATAAAGTAATGGCAATACAAGGGGGAAAAAATATAGGAGAATGATCGTGGTGGTGGTTGTGTCTGCTATATGCCAAAGTTATTTTTTTTTTGTTGGTTATAAATAAAAATTTCTTATCACACAGGTCGTGTATAATACCCACAGTTCTCAGATAATTTTCTGTCTGATCCTCTACAAAGGGTTCTGTCAGAGCAAAATAATTTCTGCAAAATTTTTACCAATTGGGTAAAATTTCGTCGTCCTGCATATAAAATTCGCGTCCTGCATATAAGCAAAATTCAAAAATTGGAAAACCCACACAAAAATACCATTTTTAACATCCCACGTTCTTCTACGACGTCTAAACCTTCAATTTGACCTCCATTTATATAGGATAGGCCTTCAATTCGTTGAAATACCGTTGGAATTGACCAAGTTCATAGTATTTTCAACAGAAAAAAGATTTTTTCTTTACTATATGCAGGACTCACTAAAAATTACTATTGCCTAATCGGGCCAAATATTTTTATGTCCTAATCGGGACAAACAAAATTTAATTATGGCCTAATCGGGACAAAACAAAATTTTGTTAGTAATATTTCTATTAGTAACAGAAATTGCAGTAATTAGACCTCTTACCAATACATAATTGGTGCTATAGATGTTAGATTATAATCATTTCGTTGTATATTTAGTTTATTGTTGTATATATTTAACTAGAACTTTTTTTTTTATCGATTTTAGCTTTCTTCCATGTTCTTTGCCTCGTTTTATTCTTCGTAAATGAGTAATAGTAATTCTTGGTGTACATCAAATGCTTCTCCAATAGATGGGTATTATCTTCTATTTCGGATAGATGTTTTGGTCGTTCCTCCTCTATTTTCTTGTAGAAGTCATGTAATTCTGCTATCATTTGTTGTGCATCTTTTTGGACTGTTTCCTTCGTAGCATAGTCATACTTGTTGATTGAACCCATGTTTGCAGCTTTCTTTCCGATGTATGTCACAGTTCCTCCATGTATGAACTCATTGTTAGATTTAATATTTTCAAAGGATTCAACCTGTTTCTTCAATTCTTCAAATCTTTCATAGCTAAGTATCAGGTTGGTATTGCCATCATCGTCATCAAAATTCTCTCGGTTTGTTTCATTTGAATTTAAAACATGTAGAAATCCTTTTCGGTATTGCTTCATAACATCTTCTGGAATGAAACAGTGTTGGTACCTTAAAAACAAGTATAAATGTTCGCACCATGAACGGTTGTTAGATGAGTACAGACATTCGCATCTTGCTCTTCTGTTTTCAAAAAAAGTGACTTCATATTCGATTGCCAAATCTTTAAAACACTTCACTTTGATTTGATCATCTAGAAAAATGATTCTACTCTCGATTTCTGTTTCTTCTATGGAATCTGCAATCTTCTTACGAGCTAATTCGTTGATATCGCTGAATCTTTCTTCAAATCCACCAAGAACCCGATCATGTTGATGTCTGTAAAATGGAAACACCCTGTCATGCAACATAAAGACAATAACATCTGCTCGCTTGTGATGTCTTCCGATGAATTTCTCTTTCAACTTGCCGTTTAAAGATTCAACAATATTAGTTGTCACCATATTCAAATCACGTACTTGGAAAAAACATCTCATCCAATTCTCCCTTCTCCTGTACCACCATTCAATGTACCTGACAAAGTTTGGATATCTTTCAAAATGGACTCTTATTGCTTCAAATATCGTCTTAGCTCGTTCTTCGGTTTTTGTGTACATCATATTAAGAATTGAGTTAAATGCAACTTGTCTGTTAAATTTTATTTCTTCGTCATCCGATCCTTGTTTCAATTCCTCAAATTCAACATGTGTCTCCGTATCAGATGATGTTTCGTTTTCTGCCAAGTTGTTCAGAAACTGTTGTCTTTCGGATTGATTTATTCTATTCAAAACTCTCTCAGTTGTGTCTACTGGTTCTGGATTCTCATTTTCTGATGTAGCTGTAGAACTGACTCTTATGGTGGTTACTAATTTGCTCCAAATTGCTTTATACAAATGCCATTTACAGTATTGTATGCTTGAGTTTGGGTATGCGTTCTTGATGGCCTTGGTTTCCGCCTGGGAACAATCAATAATAAATCGATCGATCTTGACTGATCTCTCAGCAAGTGCTTTTAAAAAAACTTCCAATGGTGCCGCTGATTCGGTGTTGCTGATGGCAAATGCTACTGGTGTACCCTTTCCAGTTATTTCACTTTTAGCAACTAAGGCATACACAAATACAGGCTCTTTTGAGAATCCAAACCCTAGACCATGAGTTGAGTCCATATAAACTGTATTATATGTATCTTTTTCCAAATGACTGATCAGCCAATGTGTATAGCATCCAAATACCCACAGTTTCCCATCCTTCAGATTAGGGGCGTCGTCAACTACATCGTCGATAAACATGGCAAATCCCAGTTCGTTCAACTCCTTGACCCATATCCGCATACTTTCCCTTAAACTTCCATCTCGATGAGCAATCTTACTTTCTAATGTTGATCGAATAAAATAGTAATCCTGAGATGTAATGAACAAATTCTGATCTAAACTTTCAATAGCGCCTCCAAATTTTGTCTTGATTAGCCTCTGGCTTACATCATTCCACAGAGCACCTAACTTGGCTAGCAAAGTTAGCCAAGCCCTAGGTCCAGGTAATATAAATTTCCTGCTGCACTCCAAAGGATCTCCAAAATAGTGACAATGAGCAAAATTCCATTGAACGTAATGACTATCTGGACCTAAATATTTGACAGATATTTGGAATTGACATCCCATTTTAATGGTCGATTTTACAGTTCGTGTTTTAATAACTAATTTGTCTTGAGATTTACTTTTGGTTTCCCTGAACATATTGGCGACCTGCTCCGCTGCTTTCTGCTGTCCTCGGCTTGGTGTCAGATTACTGCCAGCTTTTTTGGTGCCTGCTGCCGCTCTGGCCACCATTTCTTCTTGTGGGTTTCTGGGCACAAACTGTACTGGTTCAGGGTCCCCCGTTGATTCGGAATTCCTTTTCTCTTGGTCCTTTTCGTTTGTTTGATTACTCAGATACTCGCTAGGTCCACATCCTCCTCTATTTTCATCAGAAGGGTACTTTTGAGATGTGTTATTTGTTGCTGATTGCTGTTGATCTTCATTGGTCTGTTCTCCTGATGTATCTTTCGACCTTTTGCGACTACGTGCTGCATTGACCACATTATCAAAATTACTCTCCATCTCTGGATCCTTTCCTCGATTTGAACGGTTGCAGTTGTAGTATGTGAATTCTGGATGTTTTGTATTGGTGTTTCTAATCAATCTGACATATTTTTGAATGTCAGCCAAAAAGGCATTCAATTCCGTGGTGGTTAATGTAGCTCTCCATATTCCATGTGAGAAATCTTTTGGTAAAGTTTCGGGGTGAAAGAATTTTTGAAGCCTAATTTCTGCGTCAATGTTCGTGTCAAGCATCATAACCGAAAATGGTTTCAGTTCTTGCTGGCTTACAGTTGAACTCCCATTGACATCAAACCGAACTATTTCAAACTGTGTAGTAGATGATTCAGCATTGTACTCTTCACCATCTTTATCGTTCCATTGGTTTCTGTATTCGTCATTATTCCATCTTTTACAAAAGAAGTTATCCAATGCTGGATTGATGAGAAGCTCTGAATAATGTGACGTGGTTCTTTTGAGAAGCTTCTGGATAGAATCACTTTCTAAAAATTGCCTAGCCACTGGCGGAAAGATGTCTGATATTTGTGGCGATGATTTGGACATGATGTGGTCGATGATATGAAGGAAGAAGAAAACAAAATCATTAATAATTTTTGTAGTATGAATAATTTTACCGTTTTGGTAAACGCGAATTATAAATATAATATAGTGACTTTAACTATGGCGATCCCAAACTTAAGATTTCCACTATTATAACAAAGGGGAAAAAAAAAACAAAAAAAAAATCTTAACTTCACTTTTCTTCTTCTATATAAAACCAACAATGACAAAATTACCTAAAACTGTACCTGCTACTTCATCAACAACTCCAAATCCTTACGCCAATAGAAAGAACCCAGAAGTTCATTGGATCCCAGAAGATGACCTCTTCTACATCAGACGAACACAACCACCATGTCGCGGTACTTTTCAAGGCATGGGGCCATTGTATCCTAAATCATATAATGTTACAGCAAGAGAGTGGTTGGACAAAGATGTGGTGTACTGGGTTATACACGCCATGACCAAGTTTTTGTGGTTGCACTCTTATTACAATCATATTTATTTTACCGAGGCAATGGTTATAGATCCATCCGTAAAGCTTGATGATATCGATACTAAAGAATTTGAGGGTAAACATCAGTTCCTTATTCCACGCTTAGCGAGAGAACATTACTACTTGTACACTGTTACTCATGTTTCTGGGACATTATTAATTGTATTAAATGATTCAAAGAAAGGGGATATAGAAAGTACAGAAAGCAAAGACTTGATCAAATTTTTTAAAGATCTCTTCAAAGTTGACGAAGCGAAAATCAAAGTACATGATTGGCCCTCAGGCCACCAAGACGATGACTGGAATTGTGGGATTTACTGCATTATTTATGCATACTACTATCTTTTCAAAACAGACGTGTACTCAGATTTTAAAGAAAGAAAATGGAAAATTCCAATTCAACAAGTTGAAAATGTTAGACGAAATCTTAGAAACATTCATGTATTACTTTGTAATTCAAAATTAGAAAATGTATTCAGCAACTACACATTCAAAAGGCAAACTTTCAAAATATTTTTTAGAAATGGTGACAAAATTCCGATTCCTGAAGATACAATAGAAAATGAATTTTTACCAGACACGGTTGATAGAGACGCTCTACATCAAATTGCTAATTTATTTGAACAGCTATTTTCACTGCCTAAAATTGATCATACATTTCAACTACCAATTGGAGTTCAGTTGAATTGTAAAGCAACCTTGCTTATTTGGCATTTAATGGCCCAGATGAAACTTCAAGCCCTTCGAAATATCATGGAGATAGATTTTAATCCACCAACTAAAGTGAAAATAGCACCAGTCAACCTTCTTGATCAATTTGTTAACAAGAAGATTGCCAAAGGCGAAGTAATCATAATTCCTATAGATGACAATGGTGAATTTTGTATCGCAACAGTTGAAAGCCAAATAATCACCTTCTATAACAGCGACAACTTTCAAAAGTTTATTAGTATCGTCCTGGATAAGTTTTCAGAAAATGGCAAACGCAAAATTGTTCGTCGAAAATATCAGTTGTCGAGTGTAACTAGAACATTTTTACTCACGTACAAGATTTTTTTTAATGAAAACCAAATTGTTGAAGATGATCCCGGGACAATAGAATCTCGTGAAAAATTGACATCAGCTGCCCCAATGGGATTCTTTGCTATATTTGGTTCTGAAGGGAAATTCACAGACGTAATTTCAAGGATCTTAAGAAAACGGTTCAGAATCACTAATTCAGAGATTGATAAGCATCAAATGGACAAAGATCCAGATATGAAATATATCCACTACATAGATCGTAAGTGGCACAAATCATCTAGAACTCGAGATATATACGTGGGTGACGTTTCTGGGGAAAAATTAATGATTGCACGTCTGGACGGCGATGTACCAGTTAGTGATGCACCAAAAAAGATCCCAATTCAACATACTATGAAAACTAGTCCTGAATCAAATAAAGCTGTTGAGATAATGGAAGTATCTCTGGATGAAGATAGTGATTTCGAAATCATTGCAAATCAAGAAGATGGGAATCCAACCGTTGAAATCATTGATAAATTTGGAACAACCCCCACAGCAGGGATCGCGGCACCTCAAAGTGACCAACATTCTGTAATTGGAGATTCAATACAACATGGTGTCTCTGGTATAGAGGAAATGACACATCCACGGCAAATCAGAATAGAATCGCCTCTTCTTGATGAGCTGGAGCTGGATTATGAAGCACCTGGAAATTCGCTAGATATTATGTGCCTGCCGTCTTCAATCGCAAGTTTAGATAGAGAGGAAAATCGAATCAGTACAATTGGATATATGACAACAACTTCTAGTTTGCCGCATGATCAAGTAAAGGAGTTGCAGCAAAATATTGCAAAAATCAAAGATCAAGGGTGGTTTTTTTGCAAACGTCTAATAGAGCGTTTGCAAAGCAGGAACGAAATTATTGTAGAGTTGCAAAATAAAATCTTGGAAATAACTGAAGATTGCGAGGCAAAAGCAAACTGCAACAAAGAACTAAAATCTCGTTTGCATAACAGAGATACCCGTATCAGAGAGTTGGAAGAACAAAACAAGAGTTTGAATGAACATATTGAGGCAATACCAGAAGGCAACAAAGTACTAGAATCTTATATGCATAGCATGAATGACCGTATGGGAAAGTTGGAAGAACAAAACAAGAATTCAAATAATGAAGCTTCCGGAAATAATCATGGCCTGAATCGGAACTGTGACCTTTGCCGTAAGTTAATGGCGGATAATGTAAATTTGCAATGTCGAATTAAAAAAATGGGTGAGATGTTTACACAATTAGCTGCACCAGATAACATTTTAACAGGAGATTTAACTCAGAATTGCGGTCTTCCATTACCGACTACTACCTCGAACGCAACAGGAGATGCTGGAACACCTAGCTCCTCGACATATTTTAAAGCCACCGTGTCGTCATCTCTGGAAGCACCAACCAAAACCCAATATTTTAAACAAGCAGGTACCTCCTCGACATATTTTAAATCCACCGCGTCTTCATCACTGGAAAGACCACCCAAAACCCAATATTTTAAACAAGAAGGTGATAGTATAAGTGATCGCAGGCTTAAACGTGCCAAAAATGTAAAGAATGCAGACGATACGAAATATAACATGGACGTTTTCAAGCTTAATACAAAGAAGAGAAGCTAAAACAGCACTATAGTAGTATATAAACCATTAGATGCATATACAAGAAAGTTATAGATTATTTTATCAAGTATATAATACAATACTCAGAGAATCGATTATATTGCGAACTTCTTTCTATACGTAACCACAAGTTTATGTAGGAGCAACATCAGAAATGATTCGATACAAGCAATTTGCTACCATAACTTGGCTCTCTAAGATGATTACCATTTATAGAGAGTAGTATATGTCTACAGAGCTATTGGAAGTCAATTTATTACATCCCAAAAGTTATATATCCTAATATTTCTATTGGTTTTACTAAAGTGAGTTTAATCCAGTAATTTTATGGATTCAAAGAAGCAGTTGTTGTATCTGCATCTTCTCAGACGCAAATTGGAAGAGTTTTATAACCTGTAGGAGCAATTAGTCATTGAAGCGTAATATTGAATATATATATATATATATATTTTACTATGAGGATTTATTTCTGCAAAATTTTTACCAATCGGGAAATTGAATTCTGCAAAAAAAAATCGTTTGGGGACATAAAATATTGTGGTCTAATCGGGACAGAAATTTTTATTTTTACCCTAATTGGGGCAAATTTAGATATTTCCCGATTGGTAAAAATTTTGCAGAATTCATTTTATTCGTTTTGTCACCACAGCATTTACAACCAATTAGTAACACTTATATGATACTTGAATAATAATGCATTGATTCTTTTCTTTTTAAAAACTCTTTCTCATACTTAACATAAATAAAAGTAAAGACTAGACCCTAATATAACATGTTAACTAAAACACAAAAATACAAACATGAAACAAAATAATGTGTAATGAAGACAACAACCCAAACTCTACAATATCAACCAAATACAAGAACCAACTAAGGTTGCTCCAATTATAGCTGTGATTATACCAGCACCGGCTTTATCTGCGGTACCTAAACTCAATGGTGTAGCGTCAGATGCAATGGTACCGTAACCAGCAGCAGGGTTACCTATTGAGGAACCACCAGTATCGGCAGTATATGGAGCAGGACGTTTATGAGCCATCAAATTTTGCATCACTTCCAATGCTGACATTTGTTCACCCAATCCCCATTTACCATCCCAACCTTCGGTCCAATTGGTCCAAGATAACCCACATGTGACACCATCTGAACCACCAGTACAAGACCCTGCCGCGGCATTTGCGGAATCCACTAACCATTTTGTAATCACTGGTTCTGTTTGAGGTACCAATACCGATGTTAATCCAAGGAATCGCGAAAAATAAGCTTTGAAAGATCTTTGATCATTATTACATGTATATGATGGTTGACAAGCGGCTTCATACATCACCATACTTCCCGTGATATTCATAAAGAACACTTGAGAACTTTCTAATAACTTCACTGTGTAATTATACCATTTTTCTTCTTCTGTGTAATTATATAAATAAGCACACCCAGCCAACATAAGACCTTGATTATAAGTCCACTGGTATTTGGTAATGTTTGAACAATTATTATTAACTTTGACCCCATCGTAAACAAACCACCAATTTTGTTCAGTCAACAATCCCACACCATACATCCAGTCCCAAACTCTTTCTGCCCAAACAACATAAGAATCATTACCAGTGTATCTGGCCAATCTTGCAGCCAAATGGAAAAGACACCCATTTGAAACAGAATTCTTATAATCGTAACCGGAGTTCCATTGGAAAATTTGCCATCTCAACCCCCCATTACATTCTTCAGTATCCCATCTTGCTTGCATAGTATTGAAAACAGCTTGAGCCAAAGTTAACCAACCTTTAGTTTTGTCCGATGGATTTGTGAAATTTCTTTCTGCTGCTGCCATGACAGCTATCCCCCAAAACGCTTGATCATCATTACCTTCAGTAGTAGATTGATTTAACGGAATATAATTATCATCATCCCCAGTTTGATATAATAATGCTTCACTGATAAGTGGAACCAAAGTGTCATTATCAAAGAAAAACGTGTAGTCAATCAATGATCCCCAGGCACCACCGGCTTCCCACCAATAATATGGCCATGTGAACATACCAATGGTACCTCCATATGTCTTACCTTCGTAATAATCTAATAAACCTTTAGCAATGATGTTACAATCCTCACGTATGGTTGTTTCATTGTTGGTGTCCAACCAAATGGCTTGAACAAAGGATGAAAGTAGGGATATTATTAAACATATAGAGAACTTCATAGTTAGTAAGACTAATTTTCCAGTTCTTCAAATAGTTTGGGGTAAGTTTAATAGAATAGTTATAATTCCAAAAGTGTGAATAAAATAATAAAGGGGAACAAATGAATGTATTAATTTGCTGAAAAAACGGGAAAAAAAAAAGAAAAACGACATTGAGATTTCTTGAATAATAAAATTCAGACACGCTAAAATAAAATAGAATAGATTCCCACTACCACTTTGTAATTTTTTTTTCTCCTACCCTTTCATAACCATTGATGAACCGTACAGCCTACTTTTTAGGTCTGTTTACAACTCCAACCTATAACAGGCAATATGAATCAACGATACCAATCTTAAATCAAGATGGCATCTCTTTTGAAACCAATTGCGCCTTCAACCTTGATCCAGTGATACACAAAACAGTAATCTACGTTCCGTCCGCATGGCTTAAAGTTAGATCTCTATTCTTAGAAATTCTGTTTTATTTTTCGGAAATTTTTTAATCACGTGACCAAGTCGCGTAATTTTTTTGTATTACCTGCCGCGTTTAAGGAGTAGTACCAGCAACAAGTACAGATCATTCTTAGATGTGAAGTCTCTAGAAGTCGTAGATAAGGAAATCCAGGTGAAAATAATACAAAGAGAGTAATAGTTCACTTTATAAATCAACGTGTTATTACGCAATACGGAGATATACACTTCTACATTTGGAACACAGGATCCAAAGCATCAGCAGTTGATTCTTTTCCTTGGAATGTGTCATCAAGTTTATGTTCCGTATCCTTGTTTTTGTCTTGTTCTATTTGATCAATGTTTTTATTGTTAATATCACCAGTACCAAAAAATTCACCACCGTTCTTACTAAGCAAGTTTTTTAGTTCTTGTTCAACTGCTATACTATCTTCCAAGTCATTTTCTATTGGTGTATCAATTTGGTGGCTGTGTAATTTATCATCGCCTTCTTCAAACTGGCTTTCATCCACTGGCAGCATTTCTTCATCTTCATCATCATCTTCATCATCTTCTTCTTCATCTTCATCATCATCTCCTTCTTCTTCCTCATCTTCTTGATCATCTTCAGCGACCTCGCCATTTCCATCAACTTCCATCTCGACATCTTGTTCTTCTTCTTCACCAGCCTCTTCTTCTTCTTCCTCCTCTTCCTCATCTTCGTTATCTGACTCGTTCTTGAAAACCTTTTCAAAATTCACAAAATCAGCAACAAATGAATCCTTATTCAACTTCTTTATAAATTGCTGCAATTCTTCACTGTAAACATCCATGACTGATATTATTTTATCATACACCAACGCACCAGTAATTGCATTATAATCAAGTTTCACATTATAGATAGTAGAATTGGGTAAAGTCTTTTCAAATTGTAATTTTTTATACACATCGTTGACCTTTTCTTTAAATTCGTTAGTATAATCAATACCACTTGGATGATAACTTGCATGATTCAATTTAATTACCAACAAATGATACTTTCGATTGTACACCAATGAAATGGTTGATTCTTTCAAATTTTTGATTCCATCTTGTTCTGCAGCCTTAGCAATATATTGAAACATACATTTTATTGACGTTGTAGATTTGAATTCATTAATATTTGAATATTCTTGCTTATAAAGCAAACCTAAGCAAGCAATTATCAGATCAACGAATAATGCTCGTAAATTACTTAATAAATGATTTCTAAATTGCTTTTCACTCAATCTAAGATTTTGTAATAACGTGGAACGATCTTTTGTGTATGCGTCAAATTTGGACATATTGGTAGTGAAATCATCATTGAATTCTTTCAAATATACCAAGTTTTCAATATTTGAATTGGAATTCAACTTTTCAAGAACAGTAATTAAATATTTTTGGAAATCATCGAAAACATTATCATATAAATATGGATCTAAACCATTATCATTAACTTGAGCACCTTCATGTAATTCCTTTTCATTGCCCAATTCTGATAAGATTTTATAAAGATCCTCTTCATCATCAACAACTGTTTCCTGGTGCAGGAAAGCTTGCTCGTGTGTTTGTTGATGTCGTTGGTGCTGTTGATGTTGTTGAACTTGTTGTTGATGTTGCTGAGGTTGTTGTTCTTGTGATTGCAGTGGTGGTGGTGCTTGAGGTTGTTGTTGTTTGCGGGGTTTTGGAGGTATTGGAGCTCCATTGGCACTAGCCTTCATTGTCATTTGATACCTGGGTCCAGGACCAGTTCCATTAGAAGAAATAATGATTTCATCGGTGTTTGGATTATGAATTACTGGAGGCACATAATTAGGATCATTTAGTACTTTAGCTATTTCAACATCATAATTAAATGGTTTATTATGATATCTCTTAAAAAATTCATCTTTTAATAATCCTTCTTCTTCAATATAATTCTCTGCTGATTGCTGTTCTCTAAATTGTTTTAATCCATAAAGCATGGTTTCTTCAGCTAATGGTTTTCTCAGATTTTTCTTATTTCGTTCTATAATTCGACATTTGGCACATGTTTTATATTGACGAACTTCTTCTGGTTCATCATCAAGACGCTTTCTTTTGCATCTACGACAACGACGAATATCCATGACTATTGTCTCTACTGCTTGATTGATTGATTCTGGAGGGAGTATATAGATTGATTGCAAGTGAAATATATGTGAGTCTTAATTTTTTCTCTCTTCAATGCGAATAAACTGTACTCTTCTGTGTGTGGAAATTGATGAGATGAACAAACCTAAGAGTGAGCAAAAAAAAGTACCACTGATCTTCTCGAACGACAAAAAAAAACAAAATACACTTGATTCAGATAACTTATATCGAAGTATTAAAGAATATCTGCTTGTTCTAGCTGATGGCAATTAATTTGACGAATTAAACAAGGGGGAAAATTTTTTTTTCCTTGTAGTTTTCTTTTTCGACAACATTTTTTTTTGCTTTCAAGGAAGAAAAAAAATAAAAGTTAAATTGCAATCACGTGATTCCAGGTTTTGTGTTTTTCAAAAAAAAAAAGTTAGATAACATTACCCATAACCATAAATTGGACAACATAATCAATGAGAAGGAGTTGCATTTTCGAATGTTTGTCATGTCAAGGTGAGATATGGTTAACCGCGAGGTCTTTTACAATCTGATGAATTTTGCAGCCTTTTTTCTTTCTATTCACCAAAGTGTAAACATTTTTCTCGCTATTACCTAAGAGAGAGAGAGAGAGAAAGAATAGTGCTACTCAAAATTTTCTATTTAGTTGCAAATAACTCAAAACACTTTGCAACAAATATTGTATATAGCAACCATGGCCAGGGGTTTCAATGTAAGGTATACGTAACGACATCGTATTTTTGCTTCCTCATGAGTGGTTTCACGTATCGCATCAGCTACAGTGTGTACGAGCAACATTAACATTTACACTTTGTCATAGTACCATCAAAAATGGATCATTGTTCCAGGACACCTTATACCCCACAACACTATAACCACTCAACTGAATATGTTTACCAGTACTGCTTCTTGTTTTTCAACCACAACATAGATCAAAAACACGATTCTTCGATCCTGTGTGAGGCTTGTTTGTGTATGGGGCGACGCCATGAAAATACTAAAATGGCATGGGGCGTGCGGGCGGCCTAGACATAAAGCCGACCTACATTGATTTATGCCGATCCAAACAACAATTATGTAAGCTATTTGAAGCCGCTTAAGCAGTCAGATCGTTTTGTTTTGTATACATGCTTACGTAAGTTGTAAACATACACACTCCGCACTTATTCTCTTGCATATATACGTACTATGACGAATCAATAGATTGTTGTTTTTTTGTTGGGTGGAGATGGTTTGAAAATTCCCGCATTAGGGAAAATCTGCATGGTTTTTTTTAAGCCACTAACTAACAATTAGTTCAAAGAGGGTAGCGCACGAACTAAAGAGGACCAAAACTTTCCTCGTAATTCAATTGGTGTAATCCTTCCATTGTTGTTTGAATGTCCACTGTATATAAAAACACACACTTACCCACGATGTCTCTCCTCTTTACAACTATATTTTTATACTTTCTAAACATAACTCACTATTTCTCAAACCCTTTTACGTTCGTTTTTATTTCATCTTTTGGTTCTTATTGAGATATGTACCTGCTTATCTATCTTTTATTATTCAGCATTTGTCATGTCTTGGCAACAACATCATCGTCCTCCTCGTCAAGTCATAACTACGCTCCATGGACAGTTCAATGTCCAAGCAACTTGAACTCCAGTTCATTTATCCGTGAAGCCGACTCCATTTCCGATTTAGAGAGTGAATGGATTGCAAACCGTCAATTAAAAACAAATAGTGCATTGATTGAATTCTTGAGCAATGCAAACTTGTCAAACTTTAATGCTAAAAACTTTATAAATGGTAATAGTTCTTCATCAGGTATTAATTTAGGTTTAGCTTTTTCAGGAGGAAGTTATCGTGCCATGTTGAACGGTGCTGGTTCATTATTGGCTTTGGATTCAAGAGGTTCTTCTTCTAGTACATTAGGTGGTATTTTACAAAGTGCAAATTATATCGGTGGATTATCTGGTGCTTCTTGGTTCTTGGGATCTTTGTTGATGCAAAACTGGCCAACTGTGGAAGAAGTAGTTTTTGAAGATCCAGATGATTTATGGAACTTGACAACAACTAGACAATTAGTCAATCAAACTGGATTATGGAAGGTTCTTTTCCCTGTTATTGCTGACAATTTAGATGGCGCTTTGACTCATATCAATTACTGGGATAATGATTCAAATGGAATCAAGTACGATTTAGAAGATAAAGAAGACGCTGGATTTGAAACATCTTTAACTGATGCTTGGGCCAGAGCATTGGCTCATCAATTGTTCCCTAAAGGTGACAACAACTACGATAGTAGTGCTACTTGGAGTAGTATCAGAGACTTGTCAAGTTTTGCTAACCATGATATTCCATTCCCCTTTGTTACTGGATTAGGAAGACGTCCTGGTACTACTGTTTATAATTTGAATTCAACTGTTATTGAGATGAATCCATTTGAATTTGGTTCTTTTGATCCTTCTTTGAACACTTTCACTGATATTAAATACTTGGGTACAGAAGTTAGTAATGGTGTCCCCGTTGGATCCTGTGTCAATGGGTTTGACAATTCTGCTTTCATTGTTGGTTCTTCATCTTCTTTATTCAATGAGTTTTTAAACACTTTGGTTTGTGACAACTGTAATTCATTAAACTGGGCTGTTAAATGGTTGTTGAAGAAATTCTTGACTTATTTATCAAAAGATTATGAGGATGTTGCTCTTTATAAGCCAAATCCATTTTACAAATCACAATATGCTAAATCAGACAATATCAGTAGCAGTGATACCCTTTATGTTATCGATGGTGGTATCGGAGGTGAAATCATTCCATTATCTACATTAATGGTTAAAGAAAGAAAATTAGATATAGTATTTGCATTTGATAATGACGTCAACACCGAAACATCTTGGCCAGATGGTAAAGCTTTGATTTCAAGCTATGAACGTCAATTTGCCCTGCAAGGGTCATCTAACCTTTGTCCATACGTTCCTGATTCTGAAACATTCCTCGAAAAGGGACTTACTGCAAAACCAACATTTTTCGGATGTGATGCCAAAAATTTAACCGCATTAGAAAAAGACGGTGTTATTCCTCCATTGGTTGTTTATTTCGCCAATAGACCTTATGAATACTATTCAAACGTGAGTACTTTTGATTTGTCTTTTACTGATCAACAAAAGAAAGGAATGATTCAAAATGGGTTTGATGTTGCTACCAGATTGAACGGTACTATTGATCCTGAATTCCAAACTTGTATTGCATGTGCTTTAATTAGAAGAGAAGAAGAAAGACGTGGAATTGAACAACTGGACCAATGTAAAGAATGTTTTGATAATTATTGTTGGGATGGAACTTATGCAACTGGTGCAGCTCAAAATTATGTCAATTTCACCGATTCAAGTTTGACTAATGGTAGCACTGTGTTTTATGGTCCTAGTGACGCAAAAGAGATTGCTGAAGGTAGTTCATCATCCAGTAGTGGATTGTTTAGTTTATTCAAAAGAGGTGTACAAGAAGTTGAAAAGTTGGAAATTAAGGCTGTGGAAAACAGTGCAGATTTCTTAAAGATTTCAACACCATTGATGGTTTCTGTATTATTAGTTTCATATCTCGGACTTTTGTAAAATAATTTGTTTTTAGTTTTTCATAAATAAATAAAAATACCCCTTTGTTTAACTAGAACACTGTTTGCATAAATCATCTCTAATTATTGTTACCAATGTATATTTTGGTTGTGTGTGTTGCAAAACACATTTACGACCAAACTCCCACTTTCAATATTTTCTATCTTGCAATTTACGAAAACAAGCCCATCGTCTACAAAACAAATTAGTTTTGTTGTATGATCGATGTCATCAGAGTTTCATGCACTGGTTATTTCTTTGATTGTTCGTAACCAACCCTGCTGCAAGAAAAAAAAATTTTACGGTAATATTATTTTACCCGCAGCCCCACACACGAAATGAATCACCATGACCAAGGCGAAGTATCCATTACTAATTTGACGAATTTGCTCCTCTACTGTACAAGAGTGAGCTAATCAGATAATTGTTTAGAGATGAGAATACTCGTTACGGTTTGAAGATGATTTGCACCTCAACAATTAAAGCTATTGTGCTCTCTCAAAGCTAAAAAATCAATCCCGCTAAGCGCACCACTCAAACGAAAAACTGATAAGTGATTTTAATTAATTAATATTGCGCGGATTAATGAATTTTTTGCGTCAGAATAATTGCTCTTCTACTTTTTCATTCTACATATTTTGTGATGTTCCAATTTGACAGGGACTACTTTTGCCAAGAAACATTATAGAAACTCAAGATACCATTTTGGCTTTATACTTTTCTGTCAGGGGACCATTCTTGATGAGTGGTAGAACTTCTATTTTAATTGTGGGGGAATCGATATGGTTTGGAACCGATAACTCGTTACTTTTTAGAACTTAACTTTAGCGGGGGTATGATTATGTAGAGGGGAATAAAAATTTTTTGAACAAGAGGAGAAATGGTACATTTAAGTACGGCAAATCTTAAATATAGACAGATTTATCTTCAAAGTAGAATTAAACTTGTGGCAAACTGATTTGAGATTAGGTGTTTGCTTTTCGGGTCACAGACAATGGAGCCATCATTGAGAATTTGTAACTGAGGCTCTTGTTCGTCGATGGCATGGCAAATAAAATAAAGAATAAAAGAGATTAGATAATATTCCAACGGCGTTCAGAGACTCTGTTGAATTACTTAATTAGCGGGTTTATGACGAATAAGGCACAATAATACACTGATAACGCCAGTATTATATCTATAGAGGCTTAAATTTGTCAGTTTTGTGTGAGTAAGGAACAGATATGTTGACCAATTTCCGCTAATTTAAGTCTAGGTTATTGGTGCGGTATTTAGAGTAGCTACATGTGCGTGGGGGTTTCTGTTGATGTGTGGATTCAAATTAAATGAAAAAGTAACTATCATAACCATAACAGAGGAAATATGGGGAGCTCTCCATCTCAGATGGAAATCATGTCATCCTATATAAGTATCTCTAGTCTGCCAAAGGATCCGGTTTAAATTCTCAATTTTTTCAAAACAATAGTTTCAATCTTATATTCTACTATTTCTAATTAAAAATGAATTCAGTCAGATCAAGAACCGGAGACCATCTTCACAATGTTATGTCACATAGATCTGATGTGCGATCGATAGATCCACAACACAACGCAGGGGATGTTGATTTATTGAACCAAATTGGGTACAAGCAAGAATTAAGACGTCATTATAGTACTTTGCAAGTGTTTGGTATTGCCTTCTCCATTATGGGATTGTTGCCAAGTATCGCTTCTGTTATGTCTATTGGGTTAGAATGTGGTCCAGCTGGTTTGGTATGGGGTTGGTTTTTATCTTGTATTTTCATTCTTTGTATTGGTGTCAGTGTTGCTTTCCTCGGAAGTGCAATTCCAACTTCTGGTGGGTTATATTATTACACCAATTACTACTGTCCAGATGCATTGAGAGTTCCATTAAGTTTCATGATTGGGTGTTCCAACTCATTAGGGTTGATTGGTGGATTGTGTAGTATCAGTTATGGGTTTGCAGTACAAATTTTATCTGCTGTTTACATCCAACAAGATGGAGGATTTGAAATTACCAATGCTAAGTGTTATGGGATTTTCGTTGCGTGTGTTGTATCGAATGCTTTCATTTGTTGTTTAGCAACCAAACAAGCTGCTTTGTTACAAACTGTTTCCATTATTGTTAACTTGTTTTTGGTTGCCCTCTTCATCATCGCAGTCCCAATTGGGGTACGTCATGGCTTCAACTCTGCTAGTTTCATTTTCGGCAATTTTGAAAACACCAGAGATTATGGTACAGTGTGGTCGTTTGCATTGAGTTGGATGCCGGCAATTTGGACAATTGGATCTTTTGACTCAACCATTCATTGTAGTGAAGAAGCAAAAAACGCACAAAGAGCTATTCCTGTGGGTATCGTTGGATCCATTAGTGCCTGTTGGCTCTTGGGTTGGATCATTTGTATTGTTGCTGTTGCTTGTATCAAAGACGGTGATGTTTCAAGAATCCTTGAATCAGATACTGGATCAGCAATTGCACAAATTATTTACGATGCACTTGGTAAGAAATGGGCCGTTGCTTTTATGTCCCTTATCGCAGTTGGTCAATATTTGATGTCAGTTTCTATTATGATTGCATTGTCTAGACAAGTTTGGTCTTTTGCCAGAGATGATGGGTTACCAGTTGTTTACAACTTTGTGAAATATGTGAATCCAACAATCCAAGTCCCAATTAGAGCTACCATGTTTGCTGGTGCTTTGGGTATTGTATTAGGATTGTTAGTTTTAATTGACGGGACTGCTGGTTCTGGAGCTTTGTTCAGTTTGGCAATTGCTAGTAATATCTTGGCTTGGGGTCTTCCAGTTTTGCTCGTTCTTTTACCTTATGGTAGAAAAAGATTCATTCCTGGTCCATTTCATTTTGGCCCAATCTCTAATTAATCTTGTTAGTGTTGGTTGGGCAGGTTATGTCATTGTATTGTGTATGTTCCCAGATTCAAGAAAGGTAGATAAGGATTCAATGAACTATACCGTGGTTATTAATGTCGGAGTTTGGTTATTGGCATTAGTTTATTATTTCGTATGGGGTTACAGATTTTATACAGGTCCAAAATCTAATCTTGATGAAGATTATGTACATGGTACTGACACACCTAATGTTGATGAAGTTTTAGAAAAATCATAGAAAAAGAGTAATAGTTTGTATGTTTTAGTTTGTAAATTTTGAATTTAATACGATTATATCTAGATTCTTTAGCATTGGATGTAGCAAAAATCAAATCAGTTGATGCCATGTTACTATTTTGTCACTACTCTAAACACTGTAAACAATCACACGATCAAAATGGTTTGAATTTGCGGTCTGATTATAACAGGTCAATTGCCTAGGTTATTGGTACTGCATACAAATGGTTAGTAAATTGGTTAGTCTACCCCTATTCTTTCGAATCTCGGCAAATGCTATATTCAATCACGATTCGCTTGTTTTAAATAAGATGCCGGGTGAAACCATTAGAGCTAGATGTATTGTTGAAGACAAGTTTCAGGTAAAAGCTTGATGATTTCTTGCAACAAATAAATTTCGCGATGGAGATAAATCAATTTGCCTCCAGAAGTGGCTTTGTTTGTTTTTTCCTGCTGTCTGTCGCCAAACTGGGGATTCACTTGTCGAATCTCGTGGTGGAAAACGGTCCATCATGGTTTTTCGCATGGTTAAGCAAGCAAGCAAGTTTGCGTATGTGTGGTCGTCTGGCCGGAGTTGGATAAAGTTGAAATTGCAATCAGTCGTGCACATTGACCAGTTTTTTTCTAATTTTCCTTTTCTGCTTAATAAATGAATTGCTAAGATTAAGTAATTTACTGCGCATTGTTCTGTTCTTGCTCGTTGAGTGAGAAATTTAACTTTTAAATCATATATATCCGAACTTAACCTCCAACGCACCCTCACGCACTTCAATTAGCAAAGACAGAGAACCACCCTTGAATCCAATCAAACGACCTTACACACTATGTCTAAGATTGTACGTTCAATTAAAAATGTTGCTGGTGGGTATTCATCAGCACAACGAGTAGTTAGAAATGCAACGTCTAATGATGCCACTGGTCCAACTACCTTTGATATGGAAGAAATATCATCGTTTACATATCAATCACAGACTGAATTTATGGAGGTTATGGACATGTTGGATCGTCGTCTTAATGATAAAGGTAAGAATTGGAGACATGTTGCTAAATCATTGACGGTATTGGATTATTTAGTTCGTTATGGATCGGAAAAATGTGTTTTATGGGCTAAAGATAATCTTTATATAATTAAGACATTGAGAGAATTTATTCATTTGGATGAAACTAATAATGATCAAGGTGCGATTATTCGAGTGAAAGCAAAGGAATTGGTATCACTTTTAAGAGATGATGAAAGATTGAAACTTGAACGTGCCAATGCCAAACAAAGTAAACGTAGTAGAAGTTATTATGACGATGATGATGAAGAGTTTGAATCTACTGGAAGAAGAAAGAATAGAGAAAATCGTCCAAGAAGAGATGAACCATATGATGCTGATTTACAGAAAGCATTGGAATTATCAAGAATTACTGCTGAAGAAGAACAAAATCGTGTAAAAGAAACTGAAAATGATCCTGATTTAGAAGCTGCTATAAAATTATCATTAGAAGAGGAAGAAATGAGAAAACAAAATCATAATAATAATAATAATTTATTGGATTTAAATGATGAAAATCCAGGGTTCCAACAACAACCTCAATATTATTTAGCAACTGGATACTATCAACAGCAACAACCACAATTTTATGCACAACAAACTTCACAAGCTCAACAGTACGATATGTTTGGTAACCCAATACAGAACCCAATGGACACAGGTTTGTACAACCAACAAGCTTTTTACCAGCAACAGCAGGCTCAACAGGCACAGCAACAACAACAATATCAACCTAACCAATTCACAGGGTTTAATTACGGACAACCTCAACCTGAGCCATTGCAACCATTAAAAACAGGATCCAACAATCCATTTTCCATATCTTCGGAATCCAACAATACAAACAGACCACCTACTCAATCATTAAATGCCTTGGCTGAACAACAAGAAATAAAACAACAACAACAACAACAACAACCTCAATTTTTCACGCAACCAGTTTCTGCTCCACCACCACAATCACAACCACTAAAACAACAAAACACATCGGGATCAAGGTTTAATGATACTCATGAATTGAATGATTTATTGAGTCAAGGAACAGGATTAGATACGTTTGGTAATACCGGAGCAACTAGAATTCCTCATCAACATACAAAAACTCAAAATTTTATAAATTCAAGCGGAACAGGATATAAACAAACTGGAGATGAACAAATTAGATTAAGTTCTAATGCTACTGGTAATCCATTCCTTAATACTGGAATTGGATACCAACAACAACAACAACCACAAGTGGCACAACAGCCAGTGATTAATCCTGCTTATACCGGGTATGGATTTGGGAATGCTCAACAACAACCTCAACAACAACAACAGCGGAATGCTAATGAAGGTCCTAGTTTGATAGATATTTGAAAATACTGAAAAATCTGTTTTCTTTAGAGATTAGGAATCCGTCCGTTTTATTTTATCTACTTTTCTTTTTTTGTATTTTTTGTGAAAATTACGTTCTTATTGTTAGTTAGTTACTTGTTTTTTTTTTATACGAATTATTGATTTTTAAAAAAATATTGAAGTTTAATACATTATATATATGTATATATACGTCTACTTTATTGTTTGTATATTATTCATAGTTTGAAATCATTCATATCTTGTAACTCCATTTTAAATATCGATTTAACACACCAATCCCATTGTAAAACAATCACATTTTCTTTATTAACTGATTTTTTAAAACTATTAATCAATTTAGTATCCTTATTACCATTAGCAATCAATATAGTTTTCATCTTATTCCCTACTTTACTCTCAATAACAGATTTATTCAAATTTGTCGCTGATTTAATTTCTTTAAAACTTGACATTCCATGATCAGTCAATATTCTTGAAATTACATCAATACCACCATTCAAATTACTAGATAAATTGAAATTCAAACCATGGAATAATTGACCTTTGGTGCCACTAGTTAAAAGATGGTGTAATCCATTTATTCTTGATTTGGCGGGATATCCCAACTCCAGGTTTGTTTCTTTATGCATTTTTTCCAATGCATAATCATCAATTCTATATTCATTAAACACAGAATTACCATCTTGTGAAAGTACATGGTTCTTGAGATTTATCAAGTATTCAGGATGGATGATTTTATCAACTTTACTTAAACTTCGTAAGAATTTCTCAGTACGGAGAATCTTGGGGGCAACTAATGTATTTACTTGATGTTTTTTGTCTAAATCATTGACTATTTTAATTCCCAAATTTTGTAATTTTGATATATCGGATTTACTCAAGTCAATCAACTGTTCACAACCCGTCATTATTGCAATTGTTTGAAATTTATCACTCTTTTTCAGTTGTACCGCAAAATCTTCGTCAACTAATTCAGCCTCCTCCTCTTCGTCACCTTGTTGTTCTTGTTCTTTATTGTCCGTTTCTTCTGTTTTATGTTTCTTATGATGTTGTGTTGACGTCACCGTATCATTCAATTCATCCATGTAGTGTTTCATCTTTCTACTACTTTTAGACATTTTTTGATATTCTAATAAATCAGACATATTGTCATGAAGTTTAGCAGCTGCTTTCTTAGCTGCAGATCTACCACGACCACCATATCTCAGAGGTAACAAATTTTCATCTGTTGTTTCCGCTTCACTTTTGGATGCTGGTGAAAATACCTCGGTATCTGTTGGAGTTACAGGGGACGTGACTTCTGGGGTCGTATCGGACGTGGTTGTTGATATTGGTGCTTTTCTCTGCGTCGCTTCTACTACCGGTGGTAATACTTGAGATGGCTTCGTACTTACTGGATCTCCTTGTCTTGAAGAAACACCTCGACCTCTCTGTGTGGATTCATCTTCACTCATACTATCATCAATGTTACTTGTCACATCCTTGTCACCTGAATCTTCGTCTTCATACCATTGCTTCAATACTTGTTGATCCAATTTGACTATGCCAACATATGGTTCCATACCTATTTTATCGTTACCAAAATTTTTGTACTTGTCGTCACTACCATCAAGTTTTTGCCATTTTATATAACAATCTTCTAACCATAAATGGTTAACTACTTTAACTTCCAGTTGACCTCGTGGATCGATCCATTTGTTTAATGCTGCATCAAATTTTTTACCCTCTGCTTTACCACATACAAGATAATCGTTTTCCCTCGTTAATGTCTTTGTATGAACACCACCCATGTCAGTAATAAGTTTAGCTAAATAAATACGTGATTCTCCACTATAGTTAGTGATACAAATTTTCAACTCTCTGAAATCTTTTATTGGCATTGGTGGTTTGGGGTAATATGAAATATTGGAATTTAACGGTAATGACCAATTTTTTGAAGACAAAATATTATACAACCAAGACAAATTCCCCACTATTATCCTCTTGTTCAAACAACTCTGCTTGTAGCTATCACCTTGTCTAAGATTTCCCAAATAGATATCCACTTCATCTATATTAAACGAAGTTTGAATCACCCCGCCATATTTTTCAATCAATAATTTGATGGCATTTGATGATCTCTGAGAAAGGTTGAAATCTGAACTTATGAAAAATCTCTTGTTTTTGAAAAATTCTAAATCATTGACAAATCGTTCATTTTGAAGTACCGAATCATTCCATACTATAGGCAAACTTTTATTTTCCAAGGCATCATAAATTTCAGTATCTCTTGCATCCGGTAAGAAATATTCTTCTTCATCCAATTTTTTCCCCATCGTAATACAATGATCCAACCAGTGTGGTGAAACTATCTTAATACGCGAGCTTTGTCGTTCATCTTGCTTCTCGTCACCACGAATAATACAAGATGCCAAAGCAGCCTTCAAATTAGAACTATCCAACGAAATCAAATGAGTAGTGCTACCAACAATTGAATCCAACCACCCACCGCCAAACGCCTGCACAGCACCATATATCAAATCTTTATCACCCTGGGGCAAGTTGTCAGCACAACATATAAAACAATCTTTGAAAAAATAAGATGGGTCTGGATTATAAATACGCACACTTTGCAATCTTTGAAGATTGATCGAATCATATACCCAGGAAGGCGTGACTATTGGTATCATTGAACTTTTGGCAAGATTGTATTCGATGAAATCTATGGTTTCACTAATGATATGGGTGATTATTGGAGGGTCCATGTAATTTTTCGTATTGTCATAATCATTCTTGATGTAGATATCAGATGCATTATTTGCTTCTAGTAAATGAGATATTTTTTGGTCTTGATTCAAATCATTTGATTTAATGATTAAAAAATTGCAACTTTTAAACATAGATTGTAAGGTGGTGTGCTCTTGTTAATAGTGGTTGTAAGAAATGAAACCAAAAAAAAAAAAAAAAAAAAAAAACAAATGGCAACCAATGGCAAGCTTGTCTGGTTATATGATTTTTTTTTGGCGACTGATGTTGTAAAAAAATAAAGTTCGTTTGCATTGAAACGAAACTTAACGCGCGACGCGTATCAACAAATTCTCAAAATTTGGCAGCACCAGTATCATGAGGGCACTGGGTGTAAGAACACAGAGGAATAGAGTAAGTAAAGTACTTTTTTTGTTAATTATGGTGGTATTATATATTGTATCGCTTAACATACATATGCAAAAATGCAGGGGTTATATACATTGCCCCCACAGAAAGAGGAAATTACTAAACATTTCTTTTTTATTCCATCTCTAGAGTTAATCTATGGGTAGATAATCGATCTTCAAATAAATCTCTTCTATCTGCTTGAAACTTCTTTGCCCAATTACGACATAACGTGCTTGCTTTCATAAATTTTCTCATAGCATATTTTTTGAAAAATTCATCATGCTCTATTGGTGCAAGTAAATATTGGAACATCAATTCAATGCATTCTCTCATATCACTTATTCTGTAACCTCCACTATAATGAATCAAATTACCATTCCAAACTGGTAATTTATCTAAAATTAATCTTGCCAAATACATTGCCAGTGCACAACATAATGATGGTTTCATGCCAATGAAATTATAATCAACAATGGTTATTTCCAAGAGGTACTTCCCCAATGTTCTTGATTGGACATCATATTCATCAGCTTTAGAAATTCTTCTTAAAAAGTTCATAGGATTAGGATAATTTAAATCAAAATTTAAAATTGTCAAAATATATTTCTCAGCTTGTAAAATCTCTTCTTCGGTATACGAACCGTCAGTAAAATATGCATAATTTTTAACCAGCGGGGAGAAAACTTCTTCATATTTAGCAGCAATGAATAAAGATCCCGTCGCTAATAACTGTAATTTGTCGATTTGCACCACTTCTACGGACATAAATCTATCCATTATATTAATTGCCAAAAACAATGATTCTGGAAGCAATCGGAATTTTAAATGCATTTCCACAAGCCAATCAACCAATATAGATCTCATTCTTGGTTTTAACAATGTTTGCTTGTAGAGGTATTGAGGATCAGGCAACATTCTAGTTTCCAATTCGTAGAAATAAGAAAAGATGTTATCAACATATTCACTAGCCATTAACGGATCGTCGATATCTTCCTCGTCCAAATCTTGCCATTCATAATTAATCAAACGTGATTTCTTATGGTAGGACTGGCTTCTTTCTACTGTTTCTGGTTGGGTTATTTTCAATTTTTCCACTAGATTGGTTGATGATTCAGTAGCTTGCCTTTTCTGAGGTAAACGAGATGGAACAGCTAGCGAGGCTAGTCTGTTCACATCAGTGTTGTTGCTATTATTATTATTGCTTGTATTTGCATTAGTATTATTGTTGCTACTGCTGGCCGTGTCGTTTGCAATGGGTATGGATTTGGATGATCTATTTTGCTGTTGCTGCAACGGAGCGTTAACTCCACCCAAAGGTTTTCTTTTAGTAGACTGTTTTGCGTTTGTAATATATTGATTCGACACATCCCCTAAATATTGTCGTTTACTTGTTTGAGTTATTGCTTCCGTCGTTTGTGAAGATATAGAGAATTTGGGTGGAGAGGATATTTGCTCTTGACTGTGCTGCTGCTGTTGTTGTTGTTCTTGGTGTGTATTGGATGTGATTGTAGTTTTTGTTAGTTGTGTGGTTGTTGTTGAAGATGTTATCGTTTCTTGATGTTGCATTTTGGATCGGGTAACTCGAAAGTCGTTTTCATTATTGGTTTTGGTTGTCTGTGGCATTATTGTGAAGGAGAAAGATTTTCAAATAGAGAAATTATAGATTGTCACCAATTGGATCGTGTTGTTTGCTGTTTTATTTTTTTTTTTTTGTCTACTGGAGATCTTCTTCTTACTCGGTATGTATTATTGAATGTTGACAATGACGGTGGTGAAGATACAGATGAAGATGACGAAGGTGATGATGGGGTGTGTTTTAGTAGGTTAGTTAGTTGTAAGGAGGGGACAAATGTGGGTTTAGAAACTATTGGTAGGAAATTGACCAAAGAAAAAATAAATAATGTGAAGTCGAAAGTCGGTTGTTAAAAGGTATTAAAGAATAGATTGACAACTCATATAAAATGGGATTGAGTGGGAGTTGTTCTTCTTCGTCTTCTGTTTGTTGGTAGAGGTATTTGATGCCCAACAGATAGTGATTGGAAGGAAGTGGGAGTGAAAGTAGAAGTATATAAGGAGAAAAAGAAGTTGTTATAGGAATTGTAAAATTATAAAATTGTCTTTTAGTTTTTGAATTGTGATGTTTTCATTTTCAACCTATTTGTAATTTTTTTTGCTCTCTGTTTCTGTTTCTGTTTCTGTTTTTGTCTTTTTGTCTTTTTTTTTTTTTTGCTAAATTCAAAATCTTGTAGTTTGTGTTTTTAATCCTCCTTGTGGTGGTACATAGAATTGCGATTGCACCTCACAGCTTGCTTGACACTTTTGTGTCTACCAGATATTCCTTGAATTCTTGGGGATTCCATCATGTTTCACCTTTCTTTAGTATTGGTCGCATCTTAAACAGACAGTAAATACCACGAAACCTTTACACTATATAAAACAATACTGAAACAACAAAAAGTTGTATAGCCGCGGCTTATACGTGATGTGGTTGTTGTTGTTGTCGGAGGTCTAAAAAGAGCATTAAAGAAAGTGAATTGAGTCTGGGTTATGTAATATTATTTTGATATAAACTCAATTAAGTAAGTTGTCAACTTGAAATTTCCACTGTCTTGTCGTATTTTGTCTTTTCTTGTCTTGTCATTTTTGTCGAATCCTATTTTTTCTAATCTCTCTCTCTATCTTTTGTTCGCCCCGTCGCCCGGTCCCCCACTGACAGTGAAGATCGCGCCGAGCTGATGCCGTACCATCACCAATTTTCCCCCCTCTGGTAGCAAAACTCCTTTTGCTTTTTATCGTTTCCTCCCTCGAGTTTATTGGGCGGGTCCCCGTTCTCATGACGATCCAGGGTGCTATTACACATGCTCTCGATACAACCAAACCCCCTTACAACAACTGACGACTAATTATACATCGTCTAATTCGATGTTTATTATTTAATAGGTAGATATGGACAATGAAGATAGAGAGGAATTAACGCATAAACTATTGGTAAAACCACCATCACCGTTGAGAAAAATATTTTTTAATTGCTGGGTAGAGAAGTTTCAGAACCAGGTTTTCTCCGACCCACAACGCTCCTCGCACAATCTGCCACGACCGTCAGTTTTATTTTCTTCGTCCCAATCGTACCCCCTGCCCTCCTCCTCCCTCCCCCCCTGTCGTCGTACTTCTTGTTCGCTTTGTAAAATAAGCAACAAAAAAAAAAATTTTTTCCCTTGCAATCTACAAACCATAGTGTACAGATTTTGGTAGAGCGACATGAACATCGAACATCAACAATGAACGCGTAAAAAATGAGACACAGACAGAAACACCACTAACAGAAAAAAACAACAAAAAAATCAAAAAGTTTCGAGTTGAACACAAAACTACAAATAGTTGATGATAATAATACACCAAATTAGGAACTCACATAAACACAGATCTAATTTTTTTGCTTTTTTCTTAACGCCCAAACCTACATCCCATCACCACCAACCCACTCCTAATCATTTGTTCTTTATGCCTTTTTTTATTTCTTTTTTACTAATTAATTTCATCATTCGAATTTAGCCTAAATAGCAATGTAAACAAATCAATTTTCGGTGCCAATTTCGCAACCATTGGACAATACGTGGGTCAACTCAAGTCAGTCACGCAAATTTCAAAATATCTCGTAGTTTTATTCGTGATGCTGACAAGATGATTCTTCGATTGCTGTGTGTTGTGTGTGTTTACCTGTGTTTCTTCTTATTCTCCATCCTCGGAGATTCTTCTCTATTGTTTTATTGTTTTGTTTACGTTCTCCATCAATACTGTGTAACAGGTTTTTATTTTTTTTTGACATTGACAAACAATAACTTATGGTGTTGTCTTTCTTCTCTTAATCTTCTCCCCACCTGCCCAACTGACCGTTCCAATGTGAAAAGTATCAACATTGCGAAATTCCTTCTATTTTTTTTTTTAATAATTCCCAGGTGTTGTTAATTGTTAACGTTGTTGTTGTTGTTGTTGTTTTTTCTGTCGTTCTAGATCTCCAATCCCCAATGCCCTGCTCCCCAAAAATAGAATACTCAACTGATACCAACCGTTTGTACGTTTTTACGTTTTCGTTTCGATTTGCAATGGAAAAAGTTTTCTTACTCTACACCCTTTGCTGCTCTTCTCTCCACCAAAAACACAAACTTGAACTGAAACCCTTTTGAATACACGAGAAGAACAACAACAACAACAACAAGAGATGGGGGCCGATCTTCCCTTTTCTCATTAACAGCGAAGTGATTGATTGGATAATGATATACCCAGTATCAATTAATTTCACGACAAAACAATTCCAATTCCGCCCGCCCCCCCCATAACACAACAATACAATAAACGAATTACAACCCTTACACAATCATTATCAACATATCCGTAACCATATGTATGCACATCATCGCAGAACAAACAAAAAAAAATATCACCCAAGCTGTAAATGAAGATCTCAGATGAAAATTTGAATAAGGCAACCTTTTGCAATCAATGTTTACTTTTCCTCCCATTTGTGATCTGAATTAATTGCAATTTTTTTT